>OZ035827.1:2366039-2526039 GCA_964034765.1 Knipowitschia caucasica | reverse complement strand
TGTTGTACAGTCTGACAGCAGTGGCTTAAAGTGACTTGTTGTACAGTCTGACAGCAGTGACTTAAAGTGACTTGTTGTACAGTCTGACAGCAGTGGCTTAAAGTGACTTGTTGTACAGTCTGACAGCAGTGACTTAAAGTGACTTGTTGTACAGTCTGACAGCAGTGGCTTAAAGTGACTTGTTGTACAGTCTGACAGCAGTGGCTTAAAGTGACTTGTTGTACAGTCTGACAGCAGTGGCTTAAAGTGACTTGTTGTACAGTCTGACAGCAGTGGCTTAAAGTGACTTGTTGTACAGTCTGACAGCAGTGGCTTAAAGTGACTTGTTGTACAGTCTGACAGCAGTGGCTTAAAGTGACTTGTTGTACAGTCTGACAGCAGTGACTTAAAGTGACTTGTTGTACAGTCTGACAGCAGTGACTTAAAGTGACTTGTTGTACAGTCTGACAGCAGTGACTTAAAGTGACTTGTTGTACAGTCTGACAGCAGTGGGGATAAAGACCCTGCTCCTTCCTACACTGAGGGTGTCTCAGTCTTACACTGAAGAAACTCCTCAGCTCCTCCTCAGTCCTATCCCTCACCTCCTCCACAGAGTCCAGGGGCCTCCTGTCCCTCACCTCCTCCACAGAGTCCAGGGGCCTCCTGTCCCTCACCTCCTCCACAGAGTCCAGGGGCCTCCTGTCCCTCACCTCCTCCACAGAGTCCAGGGGCCTCCTGTCCCTCACCTCCTCCTGCCAGTTTGTTGAGTCTGCTCCTGTCCCGCTCTGTGCTGCCCGGGGCCCAGCACACAGCAGCGTAGTAAATGACAGAGGTCTGCTCACTCAGATGGACCTCAGGCTCCTCAGATGGACCTCAGCCTCCTCAGAAGGACCTCAGCCTCCTCAGAAGGACCTCAGGCTCCTCAGAAGGACCTCAGGCTCCTCAGAAGGACCTCAGCCTCCTCAGAAGGACCTCAGGCTCCTCAGAAGGACCTCAGCCTCCTCAGAAGGACCTCAGCCTCCTCAGAAGGACCTCAGCCTCCTCAGAAGGACCTCAGCCTCCTCAGAAGGACCTCAGGCTCCTCAGAAGGACCTCAGCCTCCTCAGAAGGACCTCAGGCTCCTCAGAAGGACCTCAGCCTCCTCAGAAGGACCTCAGCCTCCTCAGAAGGACCTCAGCCTCCTCAGAAGGACCTCAGCCTCCTCAGAAGGACCTCAGCCTCCTCAGATGGACCTCAGCCTCCTCAGAAGGACCTCAGCCTCCTCAGAAGGACCTCAGGCTCCTCAGAAGGACCTCAGCCTCCTCAGAAGGACCTCAGCCTCCTCAGAAGGACCTCAGCCTCCTCAGAAGGACCTCAGCCTCCTCAGAAGGACCTCAGCCTCCTCAGAAGGACCTCAGCCTCCTCAGAAGGACCTCAGCCTCCTCAGAAGGACCTCAGGCTCCTCAGAATGAACAAACCTTCAGCTCATAATGAATACTGAGACCAAACAGAACAATAACGTTCAGACTTACAGTACCTAGTGCGGCACAGTGGCTGAGTGGTTAGCTCTCTCGCTACAGGAACAGGGTCTTTCTGAGTGGAGTTTGCATGTTCTCCCTGTGTCTGCTCCGGTCTCTCCTACTATAAACATATATAACAGGTCTGACGTGTGAAAGACTAATGCCCACAACTGCAGCTCTTTGTGAGTCTGGTCTGGGAAAGGCGCTATCTAAATAAACATTACTTTCTTTAACTAGACTAGACTTTACCATAAAATAAATAAATCTGATTTATCTCAGATAAAAGAGGCTCCGAGAGAGCGTCGATCTGTCTGAGCAGCAGAGAAAGGTTTAATGTAATATTGATGAGAATGAGCTCATGTGACAGACATGACTCAGAGTCCAGACCTGGGACCTGGACCTGGATCTGGGACCTGGACCTTGGAACTGGGACCTGGACCTTGGACTTGGATCTGGGACCTGGACCTTGGATCTGGGACCTGAGAACTGGGACCTGGACCTGGGACCTGGATTTGGGACCTGGATCTGGGACCTGGGATCTGGGACCTGGACCTTGGACTTGGATCTGAGACCTGGGACCTGGATCTGGGACCTGGGAGCTGGGAACTGGGACCTGGGACCTCATGGGACTTGGGACCTGGACCTTGGAACTGGGACCTGGACCTTGGACCTGGAACTGGGACCTGGACCTGGGACCTCATGGGACCTGGGACTTGGGAACTGGGACCTGGACCTGGAGCTAGGACCTGGGACTTGGGAACTGAGACCTGGACCTGGATCTGGGACCTGGGACTTGGGAACTGGGACCTGGACCTGGATCTGGGACCTGGGACCTCATGGGAATGGGACCTGGGACCTCATGGGATCTGGGATCTGGGACCTGGGACCTGGAGCTGGGACCTGGGACCTGGACTTGGGACCTGGACCTGGAACTGGAACTGGAACTGGGACCTGGACCTGGATCTGGGACCTGGACCTGGGAACTGGGACCTGGACTTGGGACCTGGACCTGGAACTGGAACTGAGACCTGGACCTGGATCTGGGACCTGGACCTGGGAACTGGGACCTGGACCTGGGACCTGGACCTGGAACTGGAAAACCGGTCTCTTTCATGGATCTATTATAAAAATGGTCTCTTTCCAAAATATTTAATAATCTTTTGTTCATCTGTAAATACTGTAGGACCTTTCACAGACCAGAGGCACTACACTGGAAAAAATAAATAAAAAATCTGCTTAAAATAATAAAAAATGACCTGAAACTAGAACAAGGAAAAATAACTTTAGATTTCTGAAAATAATAAAATAAAACTAGCCCCAAACGACTTGATTCTCGTTTAAAACATACATTTCAAGTATTATTTACTTATTTCTCAAACGTTTTTGATAAATCAGAATACTACACAAAATACATGTATTCTGGTTTTTGTCTGATCTTTTTGTGCAGTTTTCAGACATGAAAGTAAAAAACAAAACATATTAATAATCTACAGATTCTTATGTTTCAGACTCATTTAAGTTAAAAACAAAAACTTCCTTCCTATTTTTTTGGTAAGATTTGACATCATTTTCTTGCGGTTGTTTTAAATATGTTTTCTTGGCCATTATGTTTTTATTTTTATTTTGTTAGTTTGCACATTTTTTATTGTATTTAATCTGTTTTTACCAGTTTTTACTGTAAAAATATATTATTTATATTTAATGTAAATTCATGTTTATTTACAAAACGTATAAAGATAAATCTCAAAATATTTAAAACCAAAAACGTAATAAATGTTTGAGAAAAATAAAAGCTGTAATTGGGAATTTGAAAAAAAGTGAACTATTGATGAGAATGACGTCACTGAGGCATGACTCATAATAACAGACAAAAACATGGCTCTGTCCAACACAGATTTTCTTGATTTAATAATAATAACAATAATAAAACAATAATACTATAATTATAATTATACTAAAAAAAGATAAAGCTTACTTACTGCTTACTTCTCTTTCGTGCGCTGGGATTGGCTGAATTCTTAAATGTCTGGACCAATCAGAGGTGTCTCCTGGGTTTCATAAAAGTCTGCCTGGCCACAAACTGCTTTTAACGAGATTTTACAGGAATGGTGATAAAACACAGGAGCATAGAGTGTAGGAGTCAGGATGTTTAAAGTAGAGGGGGAGGAGGAAGAAGAGACTTTATGATTCCTCATTTCTACACGATAATATAAGAGAGACTTTATTGATCTGACACTGGAGAAATAATTAGGTTAAACTAAACATGATACAAAGAAAGAAAAGACCAGAGACACCGAAATGTTACAATAAACTAGAACATAGTACGAAAATATGCGGGAGAGTTTGTTTTCTATCTAACAGTAATCTAATCTGAACCTTACGCTTCTGGAGCAATGTTAATCTATGGCTCCCTCTAGCGGTGAAACACGAGAAGCGATTTTAAAGTGCAGCGAATAATGTGTAATTATTTATGCACTAATTGGTTTTTTACCCTTGATGTTTTAAGTCTCGTCTAAAGATCTACATTTTATGCTCTGGATTTTGACACTGCTGGAATCACGTGGTCATTCATTTCTTATATATGTGTGTATTTATTTCTTTGTTGCTATTTTATGGCTGCACCATTGAGAGTTTACTTGTTGGTTCTGTGTCTGTGTGGTTTGGAAACATCACAGATAAAGAAAAGAGAGCTTTAAACAAGGTGCTCCGCTCTGCAAAGAGGACCGTGGGCTGTGAGACCAGAGAGAGACCAGAGAGAGACCAGAGAGAGACCAGAGAGAGATCAGAGAGAGAGACCAGAGAGAGACCAGAGAGAGACCAGAGAGAGACCAGAGAGAGACCAGAGAGAGACCAGAGAGAGACCAGAGAGAGATCAGAGAGAGAGACCAGAGAGAGACCAGAGAGAGACCAGAGAGAGACCAGAGAGAGACCAGAGAGAGATCAGAGAGAGAGACCAGAGAGAGACCAGAGAGAGACCAGAGAGAGACCAGAGAGAGACCAGAGAGAGACCAGAGAGAGACCAGAGAGAGATCAGAGAGAGAGACCAGAGAGAGACCAGAGAGAGAGACCAGAGAGAGACCAGAGAGAGACCAGAGAGAGACCAGAGAGAGAGACCAGAGAGAGAGACCAGAGAGAGAGACCAGAGAGAGACCAGAGAGAGAGACCAGAGAGAGACCAGAGAGTGTGACCAGAGAGAGTGACCAGAGAGAGAGACCAGAGAGAGAGACCAGAGAGAGACCAGAGAGAGACCAGAGAGAGACCAGAGAGAGACCAGAGAGAGACCAGAGAGAGAGACCAGAGAGAGACCAGAGAGAGAGACCAGAGAGAGACCAGAGAGAGAGACCAGAGAGAGAGACCAGAGAGAGACCAGAGAGAGACCAGAGAGAGACCAGAGAGAGACCAGAGAGAGACCAGAGAGAGACCAGAGAGAGACCAGAGAGAGACCAGAGAGAGACCAGAGAGAGACCAGAGAGAGACCAGAGAGAGACCAGAGAGAGACCAGAGAGAGACCAGAGAGAGATCAGAGAGAGAGACCAGAGAGAGACCAGAGAGAGAGACCAGAGAGAGACCAGAGAGAGACCAGAGAGAGACCAGAGAGAGAGACCAGAGAGAGAGACCAGAGAGAGACCAGAGAGAGAGACCAGAGAGTGACCAGAGAGTGACCAGAGAGAGAGACCAGAGAGAGAGACCAGAGAGAGACCAGAGAGAGACCAGAGAGAGACCAGAGAGAGACCAGAGAGAGAGACCAGAGAGAGACCAGAGAGAGAGACCAGAGAGAGACCAGAGAGAGACCAGAGAGAGAGACCAGAGAGAGACCAGAGAGAGACCAGAGAGAGACCAGAGAGAGAGACCAGAGAGAGAGACCAGAGAGAGAGACCAGAGAGAGAGACCAGAGAGAGACCAGAGAGAGAGACCAGAGAGAGAGACCAGAGAGAGAGACCAGAGAGAGAGACCAGAGAGAGACCAGAGAGAGAGACCAGAGAGAGACCAGAGAGAGAGACCAGAGAGAGACCAGAGAGAGAGACCAGAGAGAGAGACCAGAGAGAGACCAGAGAGAGACCAGAGAGAGACCAGAGAGAGAGACCAGAGAGAGACCAGAGAGAGACCAGAGAGAGACCAGAGAGAGACCAGAGAGAGACCAGAGAGAGACCAGAAAGAGAGACCAGAGAGAGACCAGAGAGAGACCAGAGAGAGAGACCAGAGAGAGACCAGAGAGAGACCAGAGAGAGAGACCAGAGAGAGACCAGAGAGAGAGACCAGAGAGAGACCAGAGAGAGACCAGAGAGAGAGACCAGAGAGAGAGACCAGAGAGAGACCAGAGAGAGACCAGAGAGAGACCAGAGAGAGAGACCAGAGAGAGAGACCAGAGAGAGACCAGAGAGAGACCAGAGAGAGACCAGAGAGAGACCAGAGAGAGACCAGAGAGAGACCAGAGAGAGACCAGAGAGAGACCAGAGAGAGAGACCAGAGAGAGACCAGAGAGAGAGACCAGAGAGAGACCAGAGAGAGACCAGAGAGAGAGACCAGAGAGAGAGACCAGAGAGAGACCAGAGAGAGACCAGAGAGAGACCAGAGAGAGAGACCAGAGAGAGAGACCAGAGAGAGACCAGAGAGAGACCAGAGAGAGAGACCAGAGAGAGACCAGGGAGAGAGACCAGAGAGAGACCAGAGAGAGAGACCAGAGAGAGACCAGAGAGAGACCAGAGAGAGACCAGAGAGAGAGACCAGAGAGAGACCAGAGAGAGACCAGAGAGAGACCAGAGAGAGACCAGAGAGAGACCAGAAAGAGGACCGTGGGCTGTGAGCTTCCTGTTCTGGAGGTTCTTTATAAATCCAGACTTTTAAACAAAGCTCTTAGGATTGTTAATGACTCTTCTGGCCACCCTGGGAAAGCCATGTTCCAGCTTCTTCCCTCTGGCAGAAGATATCGCTCTCTGAGATGCAGGACATCTCGTTACGCTAACAGTTTTTATCCACAAGCTGTTATCAGTTTGAACAGAGCACTTTAATGATTTGCACTTGTTTTGAAACTGTTTTAGTCAATCGATTTCACAGTGACATTTGTTTACTGTTTTATTTGTTTTATTTTTGTCTTTTAATGTTGTTTTATGTCTGTATTTGTCTGTGCACACTGGAGACTTTTGCTAATGTATTCCAATGTGGGTTTTTTTACTGCAAATGGAAAATAATCTGAATCTGAATCTGAATTTGCTTGTTGTGCAGCTCTTTGGAAACTGCTCGTCTATGAACTGTGCTATATAAAAAAAGTGGAGTGAATAAGTGACAGCATAAGTTTATAATGTTCAGAATTAATAATTGTTGAAATATGTCATGGTTAGAATTCAATTATTCACACGTTTTACCGACTTGTAGCTTGTCTTGTTTTGCCTTTTTCTTGTGGTTAGTCATAAGCCATGTCGTTGTTGTACATGAGAATGTGTATTTAAATGGTTAAGCATTGAATCAATAAAACAAGATTAAGTTTTTGAGATCAAATGGATCGATCGTAGGACGTCTGAGGTGACGTTGGTGACGTTTTAATTGATTTTTTAAATATGTAAGTAGTTTATTTCACAAAATCCTTTGTGTTCGTTTATTTCTTTAGTAGTGTAATAAAATGAATTAACTTTGGTGACGCTGTTTTTATTCATTTATTTTTATCATTTTATCATTGATTTTATTTTTTATTATTATTTATATTTTGTATAGTAAAGTGTAACGTTTGGTGACACGCCGATCTTATTTCTTGTCCAAACAGTTTTTTCTATCATTATTAATATTTATTTTAATTACATTTACTAATATACAACTTTTACATAAAAAAAACTTCTCCTTTCGACATAGTGACGAGTATGCTGTGTTATAATTTCTTATCATAGAAAAAAAGAAAATGAGCCAACATTCCAACATATTCTCCTTGTCCAATCGCGTGTCGGGATGAGCTGGCACTGATGACGCACCCGGAAGTGTTTATAAACTTTGAGCCAAGCTAAAGGCTAGCAGAGGCTAACAGAGGCTAACAGAGGCTAACGCGCTGAGCAGAAGCAGCCATCACCGAGCAGCTGTCAGGGTTCTCCTCCTGATTCTTTGGACTTCACAGGTCAGTCCAGTCTCTGCGTACACAGGGGAACTCTCTGAGACGTTTTTAAAACTCTGGATCAGATGCTAAATAACGTCATGCTAAGCTAACAGCTGACCATGTGATGTCAAAGGCGTCAGTAGTTTGGTCTATATTTACAAGTGTTCAATCGAGGCTTAGAGTTGTAGTACAGATGTCTTCAACCTTTTTCACCCAGAGAGCTACTTCTCTCTGGGTAAAAACAGAGAGCTACTTTCCTCTGGGTAAAGGCAGAGAGCTACTTTCCTCTGGGTAAAAACAGAGAGCTACTTTCCTCTGGGTAAAAGCAGAGAGCTACTTTCCTCTGGGTAAAAGCAGAGAGCTACTTTCCTCTGGGTAAAAGCAGAGAGCTACTTCTCTCTGGGTAAAAGCAGAGAGCTACCTTCCTCTGGGTAAAAACAGAGAGCTACCTTCCTCTGGGTAAAAACAGAGAGCTACTTTCCTCTGGGTAAAAACAGAGAGCTACCTTCCTCTGGGTAAAAACAGAGAGCTACTTTCCTCTGGGTAAAAACAGAGCTACTTTCCTCTGGGTAAAAGCAGAGAGCTACTTTCCTCTGGGTAAAAACAGAGAGCTACTTTCCTCTGGGTAAAAGCAGAGAGCTACTTTCCTCGCTGGGTAAAAACAGAGAGCTACTTTCCTCTGGGTAAAAACAGAGAGCTACTTTCCTCTGGGTAAAATGGTATATCTTGGATCCGCTTTTCCAGGTCCTGGTCTGGCGTTTATCGCGTACCCGAAAGCAGTGAGCCTGATGCCTGTGGCTCCTCTGTGGGCGGCGCTCTTCTTCTTCATGCTGCTTCTGCTGGGACTGGACAGCCAGGTACGGTCTCACAGCCACAGCCGCAGCCACAGCCACAGCCGCCCTGATGGCAGAGAGTCACTCACACGTGTTGGTTTGCAGTTTGTGGGAGTGGAAGGCTTCGTGACGGGGATCATGGACCTGTTTCCGCACAGATATAACTACAAATACAAGAGGGAGATTGCTGTGGCGCTGTGTTGTCTCCTCTGCTTCATCATCGACCTGTCCATGGTCACACAGGTCAGGACGCCACTTTTTGGTTCAATTTCTACTTTTTGTTTTGGTTGGTTACTTCAAATTAATTAATCAATCACTTATTATTCATAAAAACTCAAAAAACAAACAACAAAAACAAACCCGTATGCTCAACCGTTTACCCCACGGCCCCACAAGCACCCAAAACCACATTTATTATTAGACATACACACACATGCTTACACACACACATGCGTACACACACACGCATGCTTACACACACACACACATGCTTACACACACACACATGCTTACACACACACACATGCGTACACACACACACATGCTTACACACACACACATGCTTACACACACACATGCTTACACACACACACACATGCTTACACACACACACATGCGTACACACACACACATGCTTACACACACACACATGCGTACACACACACACATGCTTACACACACACACATGCTTACACACACACATGCGTACACACACACGCATGCTTACACACACACACACATGCTTACACACACACACATGCGTACACACACACATGCGTACACACACACACATGCTTACACACACACACATGCTTACACACACACACATGCTTACACACACACACATGCGTACACACACACACATGCTTACACACACACACATGCGTACAGACACACTTCACACACACATTTTTTATTCATTTATAAAAAATAAAACGTTCTGTCATTTTCCTTTTTTGCAACTTTTGTGATTTTTTGTGCGTGTTTTTTGTTTCCTTTCTTCCCTTTAAAATGAAAAATAAAACAAAAAAATGTAAAGTAGCTAAAACCATGAAAAGGTCATAACTTTTAGATTGGCTCATTGTATGCGGTTGTGTCCTTAGGCAAGACACAAAGAACAACAGCAAACAACAATGAGTCTGGTGTGTGTGTGAATGGTTGGTGGTGGTGGGAGGGGCCGATGAATATTTGTATTAGTTTTTCTCCTAATCCAACCCTTGAATGCAGTTGTAAATCAGGAATAAACAGGAAATCAATGTTATTTCAAACTATCTCTCAGCTGCAGTGAATGACCGCTGAGAGATGGAGATTTGCTTTGGTTGCCAGATTGGCCACCTCCATCTATGAGCCTTTCTCTTGGCTCTGTATTTTGTCAGAGCGTGGACTTCCTTCTAATTTATCTGTGTTTTTATATTTGTCTTGATGTGTTACACCTGTATCTCTGGTGTGTTTAGACCAGGGATCTCCAACCTGTGGCTCGGGAGCTACCAATAGCTCGCCAGCCCCTTTCAGGTAGCTCGCCAATGGATTTAGAATTTAACAAATGATATCAAATATCATTTTTTGAGCCATTACATATCCACTATAAGTATTGGGTTATACAGTAATATGGTATATGTATGTTTTCTCGTAATTATTAGATAGATTTTTATTATGACTGCAAAAAGGAGTAGCTCTCTGCTTTTTCGTTTGTATAAAAGTAGCTCTCCGATTGAAAAAGGTTGGAGACCCCTGGTTTAGACCCTGTCCTCTTACTGTCGCTCTATTGTCGTTTTTCCCCCATGTCCTGTTCCTGGTTTTCACTTTTTGTGGCATCTACTCAATTATATTATTTTACCAGTTTTTCTTCTGGATCCTTCCGTGTTTATCCGAGACAGTGTGGTGTGATGGTTTGTTGTTCTCCTCAGGGCGGCATGTACGTGTTCCAGCTCTTTGATTACTACTCGGCCAGTGGGATGACCCTCCTGTGGCAGGCCTTCTGTCAGTGTATGGTCATTTCCTGGGTTTATGGTGAGTCCGAGACCGATTTCACTGGATCTAGATCGAAGAATAATAAAAATAAACTTGATCGTGTTTTGCGTTCTTACAGGAGCGGATCGGTTCATGGACGACGTGGCTCGGATGATTGGATACAGGCCGTTGCCGTGGATGAAGTGGTGCTGGTCCTTCATCACTCCATGTGTCTGTTTGGTACGTTCTCCATCATCCATAGATTGATAGATACTTCATTGGTCCCTGAAAGAAAAAGAAAAAAGAGGTTAGGAGCTCAGCAGCGTTTATTTGTTTTAAATTGTTTATTTAGAAAATGCAAGGTCTGCTTTCCAGTCCTGAGCATAGACTGTATTTATGAACAGAAGTAGTGACGCCTTTGAAACTCAGCTGCTGAAACTAATGTGACTTCTGCCTTCTGTGGCTTTTTTAAAATGGCCGCGGGGCTGGAACATGTGAAAAAAACATGTTTGTGCATGAGTTGGCAACACTAGCCCCATTCATTTAATGAGTGCATTCAAAAGTCCACAGCGACTAAACTAGACTGGTCCAAAAACATACAGTATACTACCCTCAGCATCTGGAACCAAGAGGACCAAGAGCCACTTTTGGACCAAGAGCCACTTTTGGACCAAGAGCCACTTTTGGACCAAGAGCCACTTTTGGACCAAGAGCCACTTTTGGACCAAGAGCTACTTTTGGACCACCCTTTAAAGCCGTTTTCGAGAGGAAATACGACACTATACAAAATCATTGGGTAAATCTCTTTCCGGGTACACCCCCACCGACCCAGAGTGAGATTGCAGCCTGTCAGTGCACATGCTCATGGACCTTTTGGAGCCGGGCCCCGCTCCCACTGGTCCTGTATCTGTTGATGGTTGATCATTGACCTGCTGAGTTTGTTTGAAAGTCTGGGAGCACGAGTTGTCAAGGAATATTCAGTGGCTTCCTTTAGGCCACGCCCTTCTCACAAACTAGCGAATCAGCACACACTGAGCCCACAGAGAATAAACAAGGCTCTGGATCGTCTCCCTGTGGAGTACATATATGCAGAAGAGAAGCGCTGTAAAAAAACAATGTATTATTATTATAATTATAGTCTCTGTCTTCTGTTCTTGTAGGGCATCTTCCTGTTCCATCTGGTCAACTACAAACCTCTGACCTACAACAATGACTACATCTACCCGTGGTGGGGCGAGGTGATTGGCTGGTTCCTGGCTCTGTCCTCCATGCTGTGTATCCCCGTCAGTATCATCTACCAACTGTTCAGGGCCAAGGGCAGTTTCTCTCAGGTACAGCTCTGCTCTCATTGGCTACTGCACATGCTAGCTTTACAGTCCGCTTTATTTATGCAGCACATTTTATAAAACACCAACATTTTAAAGGTGAAAGTAACGCATTCAAATATACGAGACAAATCAAATTATAACAATTAAAATAAAAACAGTTAAGTAAGGGATAATGTATAGCCTACAGGTCATTATCGGAAAATAAGTACCGACAGGGCGAAGCGGACCCCGACGCGGGGTCTGCTTCCGCCCTGAAGGTACTTATTTTCCGATAATGACCTGTAGGCTATACATTATCCCGCTTATTATACTGCTTTGTACCAACTTAACACACAAAATAAACTTCAGATCACTTTTATGAATGCCAAAAGTTTATTTAATGACAACAAATAAAGTAGTCCCAAAAAGTTTTCCCGTTGCTCGGCAACCGCGGGCAACAGTTAGGCTGGCAACTTCCAAATTAGAACTCTCTGGAACTGCATGAAAACTGAACAAAGAATTCTGAACATCAGCGGTGAGTGACCCATACATAAACCTAACCTAAATCCATAATTCGATCCTCTGCAAATGTTCCTAAAATGTGCCGGTATCTACTTCCGGGTTTTTCGGGATCGCCTTTTCTCGCATTACATCAGTGTTTTTGTCATGAAAACGTAAACGGAAAATTCTGAAAACTTCCGTGCACTTGTATTAAGACTGGATATGTATAAATTACTCTCCGATTAACATTTCATTGCGTTGATTGATTGGCATTTGCGTTTATTGAGCGGCCAGAACTACTTCCGGGTTTTTCACGATCGCTTTTTGACGCAGAGAAATAGTATTTTTGTCATGAAGACAAGAGCAGAAAATTCTGAAAACTTCCGTGCACGTGTGTGAAGAATGTATATGTATAAGTATTCTCCGATTAACATTTAAGTGTGTTGATTGAGCGTGGCTAGCTCCGGAGTGGCCGGAACTACTTGCGGAGTTATCCACGCATTTGAAATACAAGCAGAGAGTGCGTTGCCAAAGGGCAGCGGTCATTATTGTTTTGAGAGGTCCGTTATAGAAAATAATGACCGGTAGAACGTTTTGAAATTACATTCAAATCAATGGAGCGTTCTACTGCTGCTGTGAGGAGCCGTATAATAAAGAAAAAATAAAACATAATAAAAAAAATATAAATATTTGAATAAAATATAAACAATTAATTTGTTTCTTTTTAAAATTAAAATAAAGTAAATTTTATTAAAAGGGAAACAATGTTGATAAAATATTAACAATTATAATAAAATAATTTAAAATGAACATAATTAAAACAAAAAACTATTAAAATAATACAATTTAAAAAGAATTTAAATAAAATAGACAATTTAACTTTTTTCTTTTTTAAATGTTTTACATAATAAAAATAAAATAAAACACAATTATCAATATGCAAAAAAAAAACGTAACCAAATAGAGGAGCACGCAACCTACGCTGTGTTAAACAAGAGAGTACAAGTTTAAAGACAAGACCTAAAACATTCTAATAAGGTTTTTGACATCAAATACTAAATTCTTTATATTTAATGTTATCCTTCTCTCTTGTGTCTTGGCAGCGCTGGACTCACCTGACCACGCCCATCTGGGGGAGGCACCACCTGGAGTACATGGCCCCTGACATTAAGCCACCGCAGCCTGAAGAGCATAAGATCATCATTTCCGAGAGCGTCATGTAAACAAACTCCTTTACTCCACAAGTTTAATTGGAATCCCACGTTTCAAAATGGCCGCCACCTGGAACACATTCAAAACAGAAGATGGACTTCCTATGTTTCTCTCCAATACATCAGCTTTGTGCAAGTTTGAGTTTTAATCTCAAAGCCAGACAAGAACTAAATGAATGCCATGTCTAATCTGGAGTTTCAAACCATCTATGCAAACGTTTCTGAAGGGAACAAGCGGTCGCAGGATATTTGAAATGCATTTAGATTGATTAGAGAAAAAATATTCTGGAGACATTATTCTTTTCATCCGTCTAGACATTTAAAACTACTTTTGCACATGCGGATTTGAAGGCCAATTCTGAAAGGAAGCTGAGCTGGTTCTTTACCGAGCCGTTTCTGAGCCATATTTGTAAATGTACAGTATAAACATATAATCTAGTCTGTATGTCAGGATGGGGAAAGGGAAAAGAACCATGAAGTGACACATGGTTGTCTGGTTTTAATTGTATGGACTCCTTACTGGAAATTAAGGATTTTCACCAATTTCGCATTGTATAATATTTCTCTCATAACTGGTGGAAAGAGGGTTTTTTAACTCTTTAGGTGCCGGGTTTATTATTGTCTAAATATTGTTTTGGAGTCATTGAGATCCACTTTTATATACAGACTAGACTCTAGAGCGGGAAATGTATGATATTTGTACAGATCTGAATTTGGAACGACAGAAGCCATGGGGTTTAATGGAGTTTAATGGAGTTTAATGGGGTTTAATGGAGTTTAATGGAGTTTAATGGAGTTTTCAAATGAGTTTTGTTATTGCGTGTTGGATCTAACAGGACGGAAACCTCTCACCAGGTCCTTGTAGTTCCGCCTTGCTCCACCAGGGGCGTTTTGCTGAGATCCACTCAAGTCAAGATGGCAAAAATCCCTTGCTTATTGCTATATAAGCATAAAATCATATTGCTTAAAATCATAAATCAATATCTGTCAATCGAACAAGAAACTATGACTTAATATTTCTGATAATAATGAAAGAAAACTAGCCCCAAACGACTGGATTCTAGTTTAAAAACATACATTTCAAGTATTATTTACCTATTTCTTAAACACTTTTGATGTTTTCTTAAAATACAGCATCACAAACTTATTTTATCTAAACAAGAAAAGTCTGGAATTAAGAAGAAAAATAGTTAAAACCAACTTAAAAACTCACTGCTCAGACTTTTTTCTCTGATAATATTATGAAGTATCTTTAAACTAGTAAAATAATCTTATGTCAAACTACATTCAAGCAACAAAAACTTGCCTTTAAAAGATAAGCAACATTTTCGTTATTATTAGTAAATAAATCTTTCCCAGATTTTAGTTTTTTCAGTGAATGTGGAGCTTAGCGAACTACAAGGATCTGTGAGAGTTTGATCAACAGGACGACGGACACTTCTGTTAATGACAGAGACCAAAGAAACACATGTGTTTCATACATCACCAATGTCACGTCTGTAGCCACGTCTGTAGCCACGTCTGTAGTTACGTCTGCAGATGCGTCTGTAGATACGTCTGTAGTTACGTCTGTAGTTACGTCTGTAGTTACGTCTGCAGTTACGTCTGCGGTTCCGTCTGCAGTCACGTCTGTAGTTACGTCTGTAGTTACGTCTGTAGTTACGTCTGCAGTTACGTCTGCGGTTCCGTCTGCAGTCACGTCTGTAGTTACGTCTGTAGTTACGTCTACAGTTACGTCTGCGGTTCCGTCTGCAGTCACGTCTGTAGTTACGTCTGTAGTTACGTCTACAGTTACGTCTGCGGTTACGTCTACAGTTACGTCTGTAGTTACGTCTGTAGTTACGTCTACAGTTGTGTCTGTAGATACGTCTGTAGTTATGTCTGCATCACGTCTGTAGTTATGTCTGCATCACGTCTGTAGCTACGTCTGTAGATACGTATGTATTTACGTTTGTAGTTACGTCTGTAGTTATGTCTGCATCACGTCTATAGTTACGTCTGCATCACGTCTGCAGTTACGTCTGCGGTTACGTCTGCAGTCACGTCTGCAGTCACGTCTGCAGTCACGTCTGCAGTCACGTCTGCAGTCACGTCTGCAGTCACGTCTGCAGTCACGTCTGCAGTCACGTCTGCAGTTGTGTCTGTAGATACGTCTGTAGATATGTCTGCATCACGTCTGTAGTTACGTCTGTAGTTACGTCTACAGTTACGTCTGCAGTTACGTCTGTAGTTACGTCTGCTGTTACGTTGACACCAAATATTTCATAACAAAAGTTAGCACAAAGTCAGTGGTTTGAGGCCTGTGTCCAGAAGGAAAGTGCTCAGTGCTGTAGCCTCCGTGTCTGTCCAGTTCTGTTCGGTTTCTTGCTGTTGGTCGATGAAGTGCCAAACTCGGCTAAAGGTGCCAACAATACATTTAGGATTTTCTCTTTCACCACCGGAAACATTCTTGTCCCCAAAGTGAACACATTACATCAGAACCTGCTTCAGGCTCGGTAAAAGGCGCAACATTCTCTCTTTAAAAAAGCTGCTTCGTCAGTGTCTGTACTCTTGGGCCTGGAGTGGTCTCAACAGTTCTGAGCGGATCCATCTCCGGGCCTGAGCACTTCGGGGAACTGTCCATGTTTTGAATGTATTTCGCTGCAGTGGGATCTCATGCATTTGCACATGTTGTAAAATAATGTCACACTTTAAACACGGTTTGTTTTACATGTGAAAATGTTGCAGAGATGTATTTTAAGTATAAGATATCAAAGTGTTATTCTATATTTGATGCATTATGTATGAAATAGTTCTTTTTTAGCTGAACGTCCACTTCAGACGCTGCACACTGAGGCTCCGGGTTTAGCACCGATAAACATCCAACGGAGACGCTGCAAAGTCATTCGCTAAAACAACCAGGCTCCGTATTCAAAGTACACAGCGTTTATATGACTGCAAAAAATTTAGTTCTAGCTTGCGGCCAGTAGGGGGCAGTGGAACTTTCTCAACAACATCCTCCTCAGGCCAAAAACGGGAAAGAACCAACGTCCTTCTTTAGCGGCAGTAGTAAAAATGGAAAGTGAAACTACAGCTGTGGTTTGGTTTGGACCAAGGAGTAGAATCCTCCCCCGTTAGCGAAGCACACGTTAGCATCAGCACACGTTAGCATTAGCCGACCCGCCGCCGTTGTTGTCGTTTAGGATTTTTTTCGGCGTCTCTGTTCAGTTCCGCTATGGGGGCTGTTTCTCAACGTTTTCACCTCAAACACCGTCTCCATGGAAACGAAAGGACAAACTGATACCCAACTCTAACGTTTTACTGTCGCAGTGGAAACAGCACACAAACACCCATGGGTTGTTGTTCAGCGTAGAGAAGCCTCGGTACGTAGAGAAGCCTCGGTACGTAGAGAAGCCTCGGTACGAAGAGAAGCCTCGGTACGGATAGAAGCCTCGGTACGGATAGAAGCCTCGGTACGTAGAGAAGCCTCGGTACGAAGAGAAGCCTCGGTACGGATAGAAGCCTCGGTACGGATAGAAGCCTCGGTACGAAGAGAAGCCTCGGTACGAAGAGAAGCCTCGGTACGGATAGAAGCCTCGGTACGGATAGAAGCCTCGGTACGGATAGAAGCCTCGGTACGGATAGAAGCCTCGGTACGAAGAGAAGCCTCGGTACGAAGAGAAGCCTCGGTACGGATAGAAGCCTCGGTACGGATAGAAGCCTCGGTACGGATAGAAGCCTCGGTACGGATAGAAGCCTCGGTACGGATAGAAGCCTCGGTACGAAAAGGGGCCTCGTTGCTAAGAGGGGCCTCGGTGTGCAGACTTCTAGGACGGGCGGAGGGCAGGGGGTGGAGGGCGGAGGGATATCTGCGTTAGCCGTGATGCAGTGATGAGGCTCAAAGGGAATGTTTGACTTTTGTAATTCCTCTTTTACAAAGTGCTCAAAAGTTTGACTAATATAGTTTTAGATTATTTTAATATAGTTTTTTAAATAAATTAAAGTAAATATTTTTCTCAGACCTCAGCACCGTCAGCATTACTCAATAGTTTCACGTCCGTAAAGCAGGGAATTTTGTGAATCTGAAACGTCTCAAAATAATGAAAATATAAGACGACAGACTGGTGGGTAAAAAATATCAAAGATTATTATCGATCCGTGAAGGTTTGTAACATCTGTGACCAATAACATGTGCTAAAAACACACTAATGGACACATGTGGTGAAGCTACATTTCTCTGACCTTTAATCAAGTGCCACTGTTTGTCTTAATCCTTTCATAGATTGTAGAATATGGACTACTTTATTTCTTTTAAATTAATGTTTTGAGTAAAATTGTGTTTTTGATGGAAGCCTGTGTTAAAAAGCTTAATCCAATAATTACAGAATATGCAGCCGTTAACACATCAATAGTAATTAAGAAGTGTGCATTAATCATGTCATTATTTTGTCTTGTGCTTTTCCACAAAAAAACCTGAAGAACGACCGCATCTTTGAACTGAAACTTTAAAAAGGTTGAAATGGTCTAACAAAAGGCTCGTTTACGCGATCCTACAAGATAAAACAAAAGGTCCGTGAGCACGTGACTGACATGCTGCAGTACCACTCCAGGCCTGTGGGGGTGTACCTGGAAAGAGAATTACCCAATGCTTCTTTCCTCTCAAAACCAGCTTCACAGGATCTTGCTCTTGGTCCAAAAGTGAATAATGAATGTGGCTAGTGCAGCTAACGCATGCGCAAATGTGTTTTTTCACATTTTTCTGCCCTGCGGCCATTTTGAGAAGCCACGGAAGGCAAAAGTGGTGGCATAACAAGGATCTATTTTAATATCTGGAGTGTTACAGTTTGGAGCTGAAGGACCATGTGCTCGGGGGATTCTTCTGGTACTGCAAACTAAACCAGACTAAACAGGACTAAATTCCCTTAGACTGCACAGAACCGTTCCCCATAGAACTCAATGTAAACTAAAACAGCTCGACCTCAGCTGACTGAGAACCTGACAGAGAACCTACAGCTTTCATAAAGGTCAGATTCTGTGGATTTTAGTGTCCCTTGTCATCCTGAACTTTTTTTCCTTCTTAATTCCTTCGGTTTTCTTTAAATCCAAGCTCTGACGCCATCTTGGCTCACCGGGACGCCATCTTGGCTCACCGGGGCTTGTGGCACAATAACAGAGATCGGCGTGCCAATGTCTGTTAACATTTGGTCTTGACACAGTGTCTAATCCACACTGGAGTCGTGATTGGTGGAACGAAGCCTAACATTAGTTTTGGTTCAAAGATGCGGTTGAGCAGGAAACTTTACTGTAATTGTTTAAATGTGATAAATCTTCCACGAGCTGTTGGTGAATTCATGACTGAACTTTACGTCACCAGCTGCAAGTGTTAAAGTCATCAATCCAAGAGTTTGTCATTGAGCCCTGGTGTTTCCATCGACCTTTGAGGGCCTCCATTTTGTGTGCAACTGTAACCTCAGAAAAACATGCAATAAACTAACCTCACAACAAAATGACTTGGCTTTGTGTTTTTTAAAGGATTGATTCAATAAATGGGAATCTCTTTACCAAAAAGGCCTGACACTTCAAGGAGCAGTATGTCGAGATGTGGCCAAAAGTGGTACTGCAGCCTCTACCACTTTACTATTACACAGAGTAAAGTGCCACAATGAAAACACAGAGAATAAAGTGCTACAACAAAAACAGAGAGTAAAGTGCCACAATGAAAACACAGAGAATAAAGTGCCACAATGAAAACACAGAGTAAAGTGCTACAATGAAAACACAGAGAGTAAAGTGCCACAATGAAAACACAGAGTAAAGTGCCACAATGAAAACACAGAGTAAAGTGCCACAATGAAAACACACAGAGTAAAGTGCCACAATGAAAACACAGAGTAAAGTGCCACAATGAAAACACACAGAGTAAAGTGCTACAATGAAAACACAGAGTAAAGTGCTAAAATGAAAACACAGAGAGTAAAGTGCCACAATGAAAACACAGAGTAAAGTGCTAAAATGAAAACACAGAGAGTAAAGTGCCACAATGAAAACAGAGAGTAAAGTGCCACAATGAAAACACAGAGAATACAGTTCCACAATGAAAACACAGAGTAAAGTGCTACAATGAAAACACAGAGTAAAGTGCCACAATGAAAACACAGAGTAAAGTGCCACAATGAAAACACAGAGTAAAGTGCCACAATGAAAACACACAGAGTAAAGTGCTACAATGAAAACACAGAGTAAAGTGCTAAAATGAAAACACAGAGAGTAAAGTGCCACAATGAAAACACAGAGTAAAGTGCTAAAATGAAAACACAGAGAGTAAAGTGCCACAATGAAAACAGAGAGTAAAGTGCCACAATGAAAACACAGAGAATAAAGTGCCACAATGAAAACACAGAGTAAAGTGCCACAATGAAAACACAGAGTAAAGTGCCACAATGAAAACACACAGAGTAAAGTGCTACAATGAAAACAGAGTAAAGTGCTAAAATGAAAACACAGAGAGTAAAGTGCCACAATGAAAACACAGAGTAAAGTGCTAAAATGAAAACACAGAGAATAAAGTGCCACAATGAAAACACAGAGTAAAGTGCTAAAATGAAAACACAGAGAATAAAGTGCCACAATGAAAACACAGAGTAAAGTGCTACAATGAAAACACAGAGAGTAAAGTGCCACAATGAAAACACAGAGTAAAGTGCTACAATGAAAACACACAGAGTAAAGTGCCACAATGAAAAAACACAGAGTAATAAAGTGCTAAAATGAGACTGAACCATGTGACTTGTTCATAAAAACTGGTGTCAGGACTTATTGTTTTGAGACAGTTTCATTGAACTGAAAACTTGCTTTTGAGGACTTAATAAATGTGCTTGTTCCATTGGCAAATATAGTCAAAATGTACTGAAATTCAAACACATTTTGCCAAATTTGAGCAATATTTGACTTTTTATTTGCTACTTTTTGCAGTGTTGAAAACTCGTGTCAAGAAAAAAGTCCATCCATCCATTTTCTTCCCCTTAATCCATTTCTGGGTCGGGGGGTGGCAGTCAGAGCACCAGCCCCTCACTGATCCTCCTGCAGGTGCTGAGTCCACAGGAGCTGAGATCTTTCAGTGGGGGCTTCAGGCAAAGTGGGGTTAAGTGTCTTGCCCAAGGACACAACGACAGCAGACATCAGTGGGAGTCGTGAAGTAGGTCTCATGGTGAGCTCAAACCCACAACCTTCAGGCTCAAAGGCCAATGCTCTACCAACTGAGCCACTGTCGCCCCTTGTGCTTATTCCATTGGCAAATATGTCTTTAACGCAGTCAAAATGTGCATCTCGCCAAATTTGAGCAATTTTTGACTTTTTTTTCATTACTTTTTGCAATGCTGAAAACTCGGGTCAAGTAAAAGTAATGTGTAAAAATACAAAACCCTCGACCAACATGAGTACATCCATGATCTAATATTTACATCAGACTCTACTAGTCCAGCCCCAGACGGACCAGGTCTACGCAGCGGTGTTCAGAAGAGAATAGGTTCAAATCCAGATTACGGAACATTCCAGGTTGGCCATAAACAAAGCACGGCCCCAGCAGGAGGTCCTCGAGTGACGTTTGAGGACCGGGACAAAGACACGTGCTCGGGCTGTGGGGGGCTGCAGGGGGCTGTGGGGGCTGTGGGGGGCTGTGGGGGTCTGTGGGGGCGGGGCCTCCTCCTGGTGCCGTCTTGGAGCTGGTTTTGGTCTGATCTTTGGTCTTGGTCTAATTTTAGATCAGCCTTTTTGCAGCTGTTGGTCCAAAGTCTTAAACTCGGGTCTAGAGTTTCAGGTCCGTGACTGATGCGGACCCCAGACCCGGTGCTTACACAAAAACCAAAAGTAATTTTTTCTTCATCCGTGAAAAAAAAAGTCTTGAAATCTACCTCTTTGGTGTTAGGCTCGTTTCCGTCAAACTGCATCTCATTTGGTAAAGACCGATATTATCAGAGTTATTAGTGTCTGACATAAAAAAATAAAAATGTCTTTCATCCAGCAGTGAATGTTAAAGTTATAAGAAAGTCATCGATACATTATTGATAATTGTGGGAGAAATGCAGGTTCCCAGTCGCAGCAAAAACACATCCAAACAAACAAAAACAAATATATATATACAATTCTAAAAAGATCTGACAAAAGGCCCCAGCAGCAGCGGCGGAGCGGCCATTTTCACTCACATGTTTTTACAGTCCATCGGGTTATTGGTTCACATGCAGTTACCGTTTCATTCAAATTCAGTTAAAGTTCAGTAAAAACGTAACAAAAATTTGTGAACTTGATCAACAATATTTACAGAAGAGTTTGTGTAAAGTCAGTCATGTTTTGCGTCTGCAGCAATATTTCAGTTTTAACAGAGCATAAGTGTTGAAAATAAGGATTCTATTTTGTTGTTGAGACGGTGAAAGGTTTGGGAAAGGGTCGGAGGGCCACAGACGCTAGCATCGGGCCACATGTGCCCCTGGGCCGCGCTTTGCCCAGGTCTGCTTTAGTGTAATCACAAATGCATGTTTGAAGGTGGATAAGAGGATTTTCTGCCTCCAGGATCATCGAGACTATTGGTCCTCCCAACTGTCAATCATTCTGGTGGTTCGAGCTCGTCCAATAAGAGCAGTTTGGTTCAAAAAGTGGAGAGATTAGAATTTTCAAGTTTTCACAAATCATATAAACGGCAAGACGGCAGTAGCTCGGTTGGTCTTTGGACCTGATGGTCGTGGGTTTCGATCCCACGTTACCTGCTCCCACTGATGTCTGCTGTCGTTGTGTCCTTGGGCAAGACACTTGACCCACTTTGCCTGAAGCCCCCGCTGAAAGACTCCTGTGGACTCAGCACCTGCAGGAGGATCAGAGGAACTGGTGCTCTGAGACTTGGGGAAGCTCTGACCCAGAAAAGGACATTTTTATGGCTAAAGTGTGTTGTGCAGTGAAATAGTTGTTTTGTAATTCATTTAGCTCCAGGATGTGACTCCACTCTACAGGTCTCTCCATGGCCTCGCACCGGGGAACAGCTCGGACTCTGAGGAGCACAGGGACTGGCCTCCTGCTGGTGCCAGGACTCAGAACTAGTCATGGGGAAGCTGCGTTTCAGATTCATGCTGCTAGAGTCTGGAACCGTCTTCCTGAGAATGTGAGACAGGCGTCTACTCTGGCTGTTTTCAAATCTAGGCTGAAAACAGTTGTGTTTAGCTCTGCATACAACTGAAGGATTTTATCTTTCATATTTTTAATGCACTATGACTATTTATGATTTTAATCCCATGTCTGTTTCTCATGTTTTAAGGTTTTTAACTACTTGTGTGATTTTATTTGTTATGGTTTTAATATATCTTGTGCTGTTAATGTGTTTTTTAATGTATACGTAGATTCTAATGTTTGATGATTTATCCCTGATGTGATGTGGACTGTTTGCGTTGCCTCGTGTAGGAAAGGCGCTCTACAAATAAACGTTGATTGATTGATGTCTGGAATAACGGCGCTGTGTTCAGATGTGGCCGTTGTCCTTTGCCCGGTCCCAGATCTGCCCCTGTTTCTTTGCACCAGTCACATCAGCAAACAGGACCGATGGAAGCAACAGAAGACAAACACCAAAGCTCTCATTTTGGATTGTGTCTTTGCGATGACCATGTGGAGTCTTATCGACTCATAGTAAGTAAGTAATCTTTATTTATATACCGCCTTTCACAGACCAGAGTCACAAAGCAGTTTTACAATAGTTATTTTTTGGGCACTTGTCTCTCGCTCCACACAGAGATGGGAGCGGGGTCGCCAGTACAGGAGGCACATGCTAGAACTATTGTACATATTTTTAGTGGTAGGGGAAACCGGAGTACCCGGAGGAAACCTACGCAGACACAGGGAGAACATGCAAACTCCACTCAGAAAGACTCTGGTACGACCGAGATTCAAACCCAGGACCTTCTAGCTGAGAGGCGAGAGTGCTAACCACTCAGTCACCGTGGCGCCCAATAATAGCGAGCCTAGAACCCGTTTCAAGTCAGACTTCCTGGAAGAGGCTGAGCTGCTCTGTGCTCATGTCTCCTTCGAAGGCAACCAAGTTTAAAAATGCCAGAACAATAACTTTTTGTGTAAGCCAGTTTTTCCAGGTTCGACTGTAGTTAAAAATAAGCATTAACATCCTCCTAAAAAACCTTAAAGTCGTGACGTTTTGCTTCCAAAAGGGTGTTTCACGTCTCACCAAGACCTCTCTGGACTTTGGAATAAAAAGGTCAACAACATAAACTTAGATCATAGAATATATAAATAAGAATATGTTTGTGTGTTCTTGCTGGACTAAATAGGTCTGTACCAGGACTAATGCTGTACTAAAGCAGGTCTAAACCAGGACTAGAGCTGGACTGTAGCAGGTCTAAACCAGGACTAGAGCTGTACTAAAGCAGGTCTAAACCAGGACTAGAGCTGGACTGTAGCAGGTCTAAACCAGGACTAGAGCTGTACTAAAGCAGGTCTAAACCAGGACTAGAGCTGGACTGTAGCAGGTCTAAACCAGGACTAATGCTGTACTAAAGCAGGTCTAGACCAGGACTAGAGCTGTACTAAAGCAGGTCTAAACCAGGACTAGAGCTGGACTGTAGCAGGTCTAAACCAGGACTTCCCAAGGACTAAACCAGAACCAAACCAGGCCTAATGCAGGACTAAAGCTGGTCTAAACCAGATCTAAACCATGACTAATGCTGGACTAAAGCAGGCCTAAACCAGAACTAAGGCTGGACTAAAGCAGGCCTAAACCAGAACTAAGGCTGGACTAAAGCAGGCCTAAACCAGAACTAAGGCTGGACTAGAGCAGGTCTAAACCAGGACTAATGCTGGATGTTTTAGAGCTGCAGTTTAACCAGGAGGAGCCCTTTTAATTCAATATTAAATGACAATAATATGGCAGAATGAAAAGTACATTTATCATAGAAAAGGGAAAATCATTTATTTTTTTAACATTTTTATTGGATTTTGAAAAGCACTTTTACAGTGGAATGAAACATGGACTAAATACAGAAGCCACGACTCTCAGAGAAAATCCAGATCTCAGTCCAAAAAACAAACAAGAGAAATGCCCTGAAACTGATCAGGGTTTTGGTCTCAGCGAAGGGACTAGAACATGTGAGCATCTGTGCAACCGTTTAAGTCTCAACATTCAAGGAAAACAGTAAGAGCATTATTTTGGATGGCATCAAGTCAGAGAATGTCATTTTTGGAATCATAAAATCACACTAAGGAAATATTCACCTGTGATGTGTTTTCTGAATGAGTCGAGTAGAAACAAAAAGTGAAACACTGAGAATCAAAAAAAACATGACTAAAGAAAAGTCTCAAACCGTTACAAGTCAAACCTGAAGAAACGACAAGAAAAATCCAAAACAAAAAGTGAAAACCTCCCGCCCAAAGAACAGGTGCAATCCAACAGATTAAAGTGACGAGTTTGGACCAATCAGAGCGCAGAGCAGCGATGACACGTGCTGTTGCCGGGCAGAGGAGCCCACACGGAGCAGGCCGAAGCTTCAATCAGACTTTTTGTCACTTGTGGCCTGAAAAAAAAGAGATTTGATCAAAACATGAAGGACTTTGGGCCCATTTCAGCCGCAGTATTGATGGTATACATTTATGGTATACGTTTATGGTACACATTTATATTATATATCTATATCATATATTTATAATGAGAGAAAGCAGATCTGCAGCAGCTGTATTTATAAACCACTACTGTTGACATGCACAGGAAATATCATGTAACGTTAACCACTCAGAAAATCAGAGTTCACCTTAACACCCTCAAGACTTTAACGCTCACGGATCCAGTTTAGACTTTGGTAGGATTCAGAATGTTACGTAGATATTGGTTGAAAAAATTGTCTCAAAAGATATTATGATTTGCGTGTTCCCAGATTCCTCTGCGCAGTAGAAGTTGCTAAAAGAAAACTGTTTTATATATTGTCACATTTCATTTCTGCTGCTGCTGGACACATCTCTCCTACGGGGATCAATCAAGTATGGATCGATCAGGACGGGTCAAATGCAGAGGACAATGACGCTCAGAAAGACCCTGCTCCGACCAGGATTCAAACCCAGGACCTTCTTGCTGAGCAGAGAGCGTGCTAACCACTCAGACGTTCACATTTTTGAGCCATGAGGTCGTGCTTTACCAGGAGCTTGCTGTGTTCCTCCAGCAGCCGGTCGTACTCCACGGTCAGGTTCTCCGACTGCTTCTTCATGGCCCGGACGTCACTGTCGGACTTCTGCAGAGCTGCAAAACAACACGGCTTTAGAACGGGCTTCAGAGCAGATACACATTTGTCCCTGGTGTGTCCGGGTCGTCTCGGGTCAGTTGGCTCCTGACGGGGAACGGAGAAAAACATGACTTCACTCCGACACTGGACTCATTCACGACACTCACACCTGAATGTTTAGGACCAGCTCCAGGGACTTGTTATGAAATCTGAAAGACGGAGTTTCGTAACCGTGGAAAAACAAATTGCTGTTTTCATGATAGTGAGTAATCTTTATTTATAAGAACTCACTTTTCTCAGAACAAAGCGCTTTATAAATGATATTTTTGGGCATTTGTCTCTAACTCCACACAGAGATGGGAGCGGGGCCAGTACAGGAGGCACAGACCTATTGTACATGTTTAAAGTGGTAGGGGAAACCGGAGGAAACCTACGTAGACACGGGGAGAACATGCAAACTCCACTCAGAAAGGCCCTGTTCCGACCGGGATTTGAACCCAGGACTTTCTTGCTGAGAAGCGAAAGTTCTATCCACTCAGCCACCGTGCCGCCCGAAAATAGTAGGTAAGTAAGTATTTTATAAAGCGCATTTTACAGACCAGGGTCACCCAAAGTGCTTCACAACGTCCAGATCAGATATTTTTCCATTCACACACATGAAGAAATTGAAACTTGAACACACTGGACTATCAAAGTCAAACACCATCCATCCATTCACTACATTCAGAACCATTGTACATGTTTTTTAGTAGTAGGGGAAACCGGAGAAAACCTACACTGGCACGGAGAGAACATGTAAACTCCACTCAGAAAGGCCCTGACGGGGATTCGAACCCAGGACCCAGGAAGAGGTCGGAACAAGGCCTCTCTAGGAAGAAGCTGGAACAAGGCCGCTCTAGGAAGAAGCCGGAACAAGGCCTCTCTAGGAAGAAGCCGGAACAAGGCCTCTCTAGGAAGAAGCCGGAACAAGGCCGCTCTAGGAAGAAGCCGGAACAAGGCCTCTCTAGGAAGAAGCCGGAACAAGGCCTCTCTAGGAAGAAGCTGGAACAAGGCCTCTCTAGGAAGAAGCTGGAACAAGGCCGCTCCAGAATTTCCAGAGGAGTCATTTACAATCCTCAGGGCTCGGTTTAGGTGTCTTTTGTTCAGATCTTTTCTTTGGCTGTGATTTCTAAGGCGCAGTGGTAAAATCTCAGCAAGATCTTAGAGCTTTCTTATCAGTGTGGTTGGTGTTTTTGTCCAATCTCAAACCTGAAAACAACACAGTTCAGGACTGTCACCAACAATGATTTTGAGAATTGACTCGTTTTTCTACATTTGTCCAAAACCCAAGCATGGATAATTTACAGATCGCATGTAAAATGTCACTCTTAATTCTATGTGAGGCTAAAACAACAAAACATAACAATTTCAATTATGATTATTTACATGATTAACTGAGAGTTGTGCTGAAACCCTGCAGTTGGGACCCGAGCCCTGTGCGGTCTTCACATCAACCTGATAAAAACAAAAACATGTGCGCGGTACAGTTTGATACAGTTTGAGCTCCCATGATGCACTGGCTCTGACTCTTTGACGCAGACTACAGAGGACTTTCTTCGTACCTTTCTTGGAGGAGTCGAGTTCCTCTTTGAGCGTCTTCAGTTCAGATTTCAGAGTTTTGTTTTCCTCCTGGAGTCCAGCGCCTTCCCCGACCCCTGGGATCTCGATGCCAGCGTCACGCAGCTTCTAAACTCACAGAAAAGACACAAATATCACACATTAATAACAAATATAACTGTACAGACCACGTCAGGGTCCGGTACACTAGAGCAGGGGCGTCCAAACTTTTTAGTAGAACGGCCACTTTAGTTCACCAGAGTAGTAAACTTCACACCTCAAAAAAGGTACTTCAATTTCTCTAGTCGTCATTAAAGGGCCCTAATCTGTCATCATTAAAGGGCCCTAATCTGTCGTCATTAAAGGGCCCTTATCTGTCGTCATTAAAGGGCCCTAATCTGTCATCATTAAAGGGCCCTAATCTGTCATCATTAAAGGGCCCTAATCTGTCATCATTAAAGGGCCCTAATCTGTCATCATTAAAGGGCCCTAATCTGTCATCATTAAAGGGCCCTAATCTGTCGTCATTAAAGGGCCCTAATCTGTCGTCATTAAAGGGCCCTAATCTGTCGTCATTAAAGGGCCCTAATCTGTCGTCATTAAAGGGCCCTAATCTGTAGTCATTAAAGGGCCCTAATCTGTCGTCATTAAAGGGCCCTAATCTGTCGTCATTAAAGGGCCATAATCTGTCATAATAAACTGCTCTTTTCCAATACTTCTTTAACTTGTAAGTCGTTCAGAGATATTTGAATTTCTAAATTAGTTTTCCAGCCTCTAAATCTTGTTATTGTTTTCATTTCCAGGATTTCAAACCAGGATTTCTATCTTTGTGAAAAAGGTGTTGGTTATGCTGCTGCTTTAACAATATTCTCTTTTCACATTATTTTGACCAATCATATGACTTTGTACCACGGCCCACTGGTTGAAAATCATTGCGTAACAGAATAAGCCGCAGTAACAAGTAGACGACTGAAATACACCGTTTCCAGATGTGAAAGGAGACTTCTTTCAGCGACTTGAATCATTTCACAGTTGTGTAGAAAAAGATGGTTCCAAAGGTTTAAAAGTAGGTCAGAGACTGCTCTCGGAGACAGTACGGACACAGACAGGTGCGAATACCAAATACTCACCACAGCTGTTTGGAAAGTACCTCACTGACCTCAGGAAACCAACTTCATATTATTATGCAAGTATGTTCAAAACCCTTCGACTACAACATCATACTTTGAGCAACAACATCCGGAGTTAGAGGCCCAGGTGGCATCAGGATGGGTCAAATGCAGAGTAAGGCCCCATTCCGACCAGGATTGATGAGGAGCGAGAGCTAACCACTCAGCCACCGTGCAGCCTGTATCCATAATTAGCCTTTATGATGGATAATTTGTTGATACAGGTTAACATTACAGGTTGATTCTGTGATTTGACCTTTAATGTTTTAATGTTTGTAATTACATGTGTGATTTTTATTGTGTTTTTAAAATTTAGATTTTGGAGTTTGTTGTATGTGATTTGTGCCTTGTGTGGTGTGGACTGAAGCGTGTTGTGTTACCCTGTGTAGGAAAAGCGCTCTATAAATAAATATTGATTTATTGATTGATTTGCAGGTGTCCATATCGGGACAGAGGAGGTACAGCGTGGTAGGACCAGGCGGGCGAAGGGGGGGGGGCAAGGGGCTCATAAACCAGACTTTATGACATTGAACCGAGTCCAGTGCAAAGTTAGACCCTCGTGGCTTTGATCCTCACAGGGGGCTGCTGCAGTTAACTAGACTGTCAGTGTAGAGTTGCATGCGTCCCAACATGTGGAGCCAAGCCTCACACACAAACAGTCCAAGCAAAGTCCTGTTAACTTACCACTTACCAAACTAGAAGTTTACACTAGAGATAACTACCATCGGCGGATAAAAATAACATTGGTCAATGGTAGCGCGTGTGAAGAGTCACCAGTAGGGGGCGACTGTGCTCTCTCCTCATAAGAAGAAACGAAGAAGATGGCGGTGTCGAGTGGCGATGTTTGACAGTTTCAGAAAAAGATCAGTGTTTGTAGTTTGTACGAGTTCAGGGAGTTTTAAACAGCTGTTATAAAATCATTTAAAGAATCTGATTGGACGATTGAGAAAGAGGCGGAGACTGAGACTGCAGGAAGCTGAAGGAAAACAGAAAACTGAAGCCGCCAAGAAATATGTAAATAAAAATATAAAAAAGGAACCAAGGAAGCATGAAAGCATTGAGCTACTTTTACAGTGGCATCCAGCCAACTTCAGCTTCACCAGTGTAGTCCTTTTTGCCTGATTTTTTTCTCAATTTAAAAAAGGTAACTCCAGCAACACTACAGCCCGGACTGTAACTTGAAAAGATCCCAAAAAGAACTGAAAAGAAAAATCCAAGCAGTCTGTAAAAATCGGCTCAAAAGTGGTACTGCAGCCTCTCCCACTCTCCCTGACTCAGGTTGCCAGATATGCAGACGAATCCAGTTGGGACCATAACAGCTGAATAGACAAGAGTTTTGTCAACAACAAATCTATAACCAACACCTTTTTCACAAAGATAGAAATCCTGGTTTTATTCCTTGTTTTGTCGTTAATGATTTGAGAATCATAACGAGACCTTTTTTAGTTCTGAGCCACATGGTACTTTACCAGTGAGATTAGCTTGAGTGAGTTCTGGCGCCCGGATCACAGACTTTCTGATTGGTGAAACGGTGGAGGGCGGGACATCAAAATGAAAACAATAACAAGATTTAGAGGCTGGAAAAGTGATTTAGAAATTCAAATATCTCTGAACTACTGTTATCAGTTAAAGAAGTATTGGAAAAGAGCAGATTATTATTATTATTATGACAGATTAGGGCCCTTTAAGGATGATGAATTAGGGCCCTTTAAGGATGACCAGACAGGAGTATTATAAACTAAATCTATAAAACACACATTACAGTGGTCCTCAGTTCAACACTAGAGCTTTCAGAGGTTATCGAGGGAATGTGTGATAAAGAAAAGAGCAGAATGTCAATAAATTATGTTTGTCCAGTGAACACACAAACATCTTCCTGTAATCTGATCTGGGGTCACCCCCGTTTAACACCACAGGGTCACCTCTACAAATAGGACTAGGTAAAAATGAGAAGGGGCTCAACAGGCGCTGCAGTGTCATCAAGCGTCCAGTAGTCTGGGTAGTAAAGGGAGTAAATAAATAAGGTAGTGGGCAAAAAAGTAAACAAATAGTAGTAGTGGGTAAGGTAGTGGGTACGGTAGTGGGTACGGTAGTGGGTACGGTAGTGGGTACGGTAGTGGGTACGGTAGTGGGTACGGTAGTGGGTACGGTAGTGGGTACGGTAGTGGGTGAGTACGGTAGTGGGTAAGGTAGTGAGTGAGTACGGTAGTGGGTACGTCGGTAGTGGGTACGTCGGTAGTGGGTACGTCGGTAGTGGGTACGTCGGTAGTGGGTACGTCGGTAGTGGGTACGTCTGTAGTGGGTACGTCTGTAGTGGGTACGTCTGTAGTGGGTACGTCTGTAGTGGGTACGTCTGTAGTGGGTACGTCTGTAGTGGGTACGTCTGTAGTGGGTACGTCTGTAGTGGGTACGTCTGTAGTGGGTAAGGTAGCGAGTAAGGTAGCGGGTAAGGTAGCGGGTAAGGTAGTGGGTAAGGTAGTGAGTAAGGTAGTGGGGTAAGGTAGTGGGTAAGGTAGCGGGTAAGGTAGTGGGTAAGGTAGTGGGTAAGGTAGTGAGTAAGGTAGTGAGTAAGGTAGTGAGTAAGGTAGTGAGTAAGGTAGTGAGTAAGGTAGTGAGTAAGGTAGTGGGGTAAGGTAGTGGGTAAGGTAGCGGGTAAGGTAGTGGGTAAGGTAGTGAGTAAGGTAGTGGGGTAAGGTAGTGGGTAAGGTAGTGGGGTAAGGTAGTGGGTAAGGTAGTGAGTAAGGTAGTGAGTAAGGTAGTGAGTAAGGTAGTGAGTAAGGTAGTGGGTAAGGTAGTGGGTAAGGTAGTGGGTAAGGTAGTGGGTAAGGTAGTGGGTAAGGTAGTGGGTAAGGTAGTGAGTAAGGTAGTGGGGTAAGGTAGTGGGTAAGGTAGTGGGTAAGGTAGTGAGTAAGGTAGTGGGGTAAGGTAGTGGGTTAAGGTAGTGGGTACGGTAGTGGGGTAAGGTAGTGGGTAAATAAGGTAGTGAATAAGGTAGTGACTAAGGTAGTGACTAAGTCCACACTGTTGGTCCTCCCGGTGATCCGCACGTGAAGGTGTAGTCACGATCCTAGGACCCTCGTGCGCACACTCTGGGTGTAACTGATGCCGGTTGTAAAGTGGAAGCTTCAAATCTTTTCTCAGATATTTTTAACTCCTTTTAAAAAAATGCTCTCCTCAGCACAAAGTTTGCAAACAGCAACAACAACTAAAAGAAATCCACTAAATATCTGGCTTTCCCGAAGAGCAGTGGAGCAAAGATCAAGAGCAAAAACACAATCCAGGATTCAATATTAAATAAAATGTAATTTTGTTTAAAATTCAGTGAGTGGTCTTATTGGACGAGCACGTATCACCAGAATGATTGACAGTTGGGAGGACCAAGAGTCTTGATCTGTCATAATAACAAACTGCTCTTTTCCAATCCTTCTTTAACTGATAACAGTAGTTCAGAGATATTTGAATTTCTAAATTACTTTTCCAGCCTCTAAATCTTGTTATTGTTTTCATTTCGATGTCCCGCCCTCCACCGTTTCACCAATCAGAAAGTCTGTGATCCGGGCGCCAGAACTCACTGCATGGAGCTAATCTCACTGGTAAAAATTCTGATTCTCAAATAAAAACTATTCCTGCTCATGAACAAGTTAAAAGCAGTTAGAGGGTACTTAACAGAGAAGTCTTACTCTTAAAGTAGTGAGCTTATCTGGGAAGGTTGTAAATAAAAGTAAGTAAGTACAAATATGACAAGAGTAAATAAAGGCATAAACAAAAGGTTGTGTGGGTGTGACATGCAGCTGTGAATAAGAGTCACATGGAGCTGATGGAGAGGCTACTTTTATAACAGGCTCCAGTGACATGCTTCTCTACACAACACAGTAATATTGGCCACACACTGCCACCTACAGGAGACGGGGGGAACTACTGTTTATGGACTTCCTACAATGTGCACATGGCAGGCCCAGTCCTTCATTCACTCATTTTAACACTCTGAATCGGCTAGCGTAAAATAAGTAGCATGGTGGTGGAGGACACTGGTGTAGACAAAGAGCAGTGCTGCCCCCTACTGCAGGGAGATGGGATGGCAGCTTAACAAGTAGGGCTGAGCAATTTATCAAAGTTTAAAACAACCGTGGAGTCAAAACTAGAGCACTAACCAGAGGAGACCAATATACAAAGGCGCAGGACTAAATTCAGCCAAATGGTGGCGTAATTCAGAGGAAGACTTCATTATGGAAGACTTTGCCGGAACACATACAAAACTGTGGGAGAAAACATTCAAAGGAGTCCTCCCATAGATGATCTGCTCTTCCGTGGACTTTCTGCTTCTCTTCTCTTTTACATTCTTTTTGTTGTTCTTGTCAACTTATAGTTTGTACTTTTACCTACTGTGCGTTTGTGTGTCTCTCACATGCCTCAGGACAACAGATGCAATTTAGCCATCGTGCTAATTCCAGCATATTTAGCTTGACGCTGTTTGCAGACACATTGATTAATATGTACGGTCCTAAATTTACATTAATCAAATAAAATCAAGGTAGAATGAATTAACATTTATGATTTATGGATTGGAGCAGAGGAGTGACTCAAATTTGGGAGATCACAATAACACAAAATGCAAACAAAGATCACATGTGTTTATGGGATTACACAGACAGTGATGTGTGTATGTTTTTACCTTCATTTCCATGCACTTATGAAGCAGAAAAATGTGTAGAGAAACATCAAACGCACGTCAAACACACAAAAGGCAGGGAAATGTCATTGTGCCCAGATAATCCACTCGACTTACCTCCTGCAGGAGCTCGTTCTCGTCCATGTACTTCTTGGCCGCAGAGCTCGCTCCTTCGGCCTGTTTCTTGAAGGCTTCGTTGGACGCCATCAGAGTGGCCTGCTGGGACAGGAGTGTGGCCAGTCTACGGAGCAACCTACAAGAGAACAGGTGGAATGACGCTGGATGGACTTCCAATTGGTTTGCCTGGCTCCTCTAAACTTAGTGAGGTGTTGACAGCAGTGATATTCAGTGTTATTTAACTAAAATAATATCATACAGCCGCCCATACACACACACCTGTTCAGATGGGGCTCAAACACATCTCCATTTCTGACTTAGCCTGGTCTTAGCCATCGGTAAACTGAATTATCATCTCCTACATGTACGTCTGGTCTTACCATGTGTAAACTCTGGTCCATGATCATCTCCTACATGTACGTCTGGTCTTACCATGTGTAAACTCTGGTCCATGATCATTTCCTACATGTACGTCTGGTCTTACCATGTGTAAACTCTGGTCCATGATCATTTCCTACATGTACGTCTGGTCTTACCATGTGTAAACTCTGGTCCATGATCATTTCCTACATGTACGTCTGGTCTTACCATGTGTAAACTCTGGTCCATGGTCATCTCCTACATGTACGTCTGGTCTTACCATGTGTAAACTCTGGTCCATGATCATTTCCTACATGTACGTCTGGTCTTACCATGTGTAAACTCTGGTCCATGATCATTTCCTACATGTACGTCTGGTCTTACCATGTGTAAACTCTGGTCCATGGTCATCTCCTACATGTACGTCTGGTCTTACCATGTGTAAACTCTGGTCCATGATCATTTCCTACATGTACGTCTGGTCTTACCATGTGTAAACTCTGGTCCATGATCATTTCCTACATGTACGTCTGGTCTTACCATGTGTAAACTCTGGTCCATGGTCATCTCCTACATGTACGTCTGGTCTTACCATGTGTAAACTCTGGTCCATGATCATCTCCTACATGTACATCTGGTCTTACCATGTGTAAACTCTGGTCCATGGTCATTTCCTACATGTACATCTGGTCTTACCATGTGTAAACTCTGGTCCATGGTCATTTCCTACATGTACGTCTGGTCTTACCATGTGTAAACTCTGGTCCATGATCATTTCCTACATGTACGTCTGGTCTTACCATGTGTAAACTCTGGTCCATGATCATTTCCTACATGTACGTCTGGTCTTACCATGTGTAAACTCTGGTCCATGGTCATCTCCTACATGTACGTCTGGTCTTACCATGTGTAAACTCTGGTCCATGATCATTTCCTACATGTACGTCTGGTCTTACCATGTGTAAACTCTGGTCCATGATCATTTCCTACATGTACGTCTGGTCTTACCATGTGTAAACTCTGGTCCATGGTCATCTCCTACATGTACGTCTGGGTCTTACCATGTGTAAACTCTGGTCCATGATCATCTCCTACATGTACGTCTGGTCTTACCATGTGTAAACTCTGGTCCATGGTCATCTCCTACATGTACGTCTGGTCTTACCATGTGTAAACTCTGGTCCATGGTCATTTCCTACATGTACGTCTGGTCTTACCATGTGTAAACTCTGGTCCATGATCATTTCCTACATGTACGTCTGGTCTTACCATGTGTAAACTCTGGTCCATGATCATTTCCTACATGTACGTCTGGTCTTACCATGTGTAAACTCTGGTCCATGATCATTTCCTACATGTACGTCTGGTCTTACCATGTGTAAACTCTGGTCCATGATCATTTCCTACATGTACGTCTGGTCTTACCATGTGTAAACTCTGGTCCATGATCATCTCCTACATGTACGTGTGGTCTTACCATGTGTAAACTCTGGTCCATGATCATCTCCTACATGTACGTCTGGGTCTTACATGTTTAGTAAATGTCATTGAAGCAAAGATGTTGTGGCTCTACTCCCCACGGGCTCCGTTAGCGGCAAAGGAGATGGCTAAAGCTAGGCTACATGCTAAAGCTAGGCAACATGCTAAATGCTAACGACTCACTCGGGCTCATTACATACGTCACGGTAAACTTAGATCCAATGGTTTCAATCTGCAAAAGGAGATAGCCCCTCCCACCTGTTAACGAAGTCAATGGAGCAAATCCAGACCTTAGTACAAATGAAAGTACCATGGTGCGGTAAGACCAGGCTATTTCTGACCCCATTCCTCGCACTAAATTAGCACAGAGGGGTTTGTTACATTGTGGTGAAGTGATACTCGTATATTTAGATTCCGTTTGGTGAAGACAGCTGATGACAGACGGAGGATGGAGAGCTGGACATGTTTGGACGTGCAGGAAGGACACATTCAAACAGTTTAGCCGCTAATAAAAAATATATATTCTGAGTTCTGGCTCAGCCCTTTTCGATTACACCAAACAAACATTTCAATTTGTTTGAGTTGTGGTGATATTGAGGCTGGAGTCATTTGTTTGGAGTAGTTTAACATCAAGCAAATGAATATAACCAAATCAAGAGTATCTTTCATAATACGATTCTTGAATACATTAAAAACAGTACAGCTCATGGATCCAGCGAAGCCATTTTGGATTTTTCATGACATTTTGAAGCAACTGCGGTTAAAGCTGAGTACTTTTCCACCGGAATGTTTCTATGATCTGAAGTTTGAAGCTACTGGCATCGTGGCAAAAGCTGATTGGACTGTGTATGCCATGGGTGCCGAAGTCAAGGCCTGATAATGAATGATCTTGGCCCCGGGATGATATTTGATTAGTTTCAGAACCGGCCGCACAGAGACAGAAGAAAATATTGGATTATTCATTTAATAATTAAATAAAATACAGTCCACTGTGGTAGGTCTTGGTTCAATAGTTTTATGAGTCATTAAAATACGTTTTAAGGCCATCGGCTTGCAGCAAATTTGTTTGTCACATGCTGATCGTGTCTCGTCTCTACCGTCGGCAATAAAAACATGTCTTCTGTCTGACGGAAGACACCATAACAAACGGTTCCGAAGGTGATGATGTTTGTGCAGGGAGTGGGGAGTAGATGTAGTACGAGACGACAGAACACATTCTACAGCTGCAGCAAAAGCATGAATGAACCTACAGCCCATTCATAACGTTAGACTGGATACATGACGGCAGAGCGGGGTCCTGATGAGTGCATGGAAGCAGAGAAGGTGGTTCAGCTGCTGTCGTTTGGTATGAGCTGACACAACACGTCTCACCACTTAACAGAAAGACTGAGATGAGTTCAGAGCCACCAGGGACAGCTGAGGGCACAGACTGCTCCCTCTAATGGCCACTGAAGGTAACTACAGGGTGAGCCTGGGAACACCCATGCTGCTGTGTGCGCTCAAATCCATTCCAACTGCACAACAGATATTACAAATTCAATCAAAATATTGAGTCTGGTGTTATCAAAGCTCTAATCTAATATCGAGCTGAGGCAAAAGTCAAAAAAAAAGCTATTTGAAGTTTGAATATAGTAATTATCAACGTCTAAATTATAACTCTAGGCCGAGGCTAAAGAGGCCGAGGCTAAAGAGGCCGAGGCTAAAGAGGCCGAGGCTAAAGAGGCCGAGGCTAACGAGGCCGAGGCTAACGAGGCCGAGGCTAACGAGGCCGAGGCTAACGAGGCCGAGGCTAACGAGGCCGAGGCTAACGAGGCCGAGGCTAACGAGGCCGAGGCTAAAGAGGCCGAGGCTAAAGAGGCCGAGGCTAAAGAGGCCGAGGCTAAAGAGGCCGAGGCTAAAGAGGCCGAGGCTAAAGAGGCCGAGGCTAAAGAGGCCGAGGCTAAAGAGGCCGAGGCTAAAGAGGCCGAGGCTAAAGAGGCCGAGGCTAAAGAGGCCGAGGCTAAAGAGGCCGAGGCTAAAGAGGCCGAGGCTAAAGAGGCCGAGGCTAACGAGGCCGAGGCTAAAGAGGCCGAGGCTAAAGAGGCCGAGGCTAAAGAGGCCGAGGCTAAAGAGGCCGAGGCTAAAGAGGCCGAGGCTAAAGAGGCCGAGGCTAAAGAGGCCGAGGCTAAAGAGGCCGAGGCTAAAGAGGCCGAGGCTAAAGAGACCGAGGCTAAAGAGACCGAGGCTAAAGAGACCGAGGCTAACGAGACCGAGGCTAAAGAGGCCGAGGCTAAAGAGGCCGAGGCTAAAGAGGCCGAGGCTAAAGAGACCGAGGCTAAAGAGACCGAGGCTAAAGAGACCGAGGCTAAAGAGACCGAGGCTAAAGAGGCCGAGGCTAAAGAGACCGAGGCTAAAGAGGCCGATGCTAAAGAGACCGAGGCTAACGAGACCGAGGCTAAAGAGACCGAGGCTAAAGAGGCCGAGGCTAAAGAGACCGAGGCTAAAGAGACCGAGGCTAACGAGGCCGAGGCTAAAGAGGCCGAGGCTAACGAGGCCGAGGCTAAAGAGACCGAGGCTAAAGAGACCGAGGCTAAAGAGACCGAGGCTAACGAGACCGAGGCTAAAGAGACCGAGGCTAACGAGACCGAGGCTAAAGAGACCGAGGCTAACGAGGCCGAGGCTAACGAGGCCGAGGCTAAAGAGGCCGAGGCTATAGAGACCGAGGCTAAAGAGACCGAGGCTAAAGAGGCCGAGGCTAAAGAGACCGAGGCTAAAGAGACCGAGGCTACAGAGACCGAGGCTAAAGGGACCGAGGCTAAAGAGACCGAGGCTAAAGAGACCGAGGCTAACGAGGCCGAGGCTAACGAGACCGAGGCTAACGAGACCGAGGCTAACGAGACCGAGGCTAACGAGGCCGAGGCTAACGAGGCCGAGGCTAACGAGGCCGAGGCTAACGAGGCCGAGGCTAACGAGACCGAGGCTAACGAGGCTAAGGCTAACGAGGCCGAGGCTAACGAGGCCGAGGCTAACGAGGCTAAGGATGCATTATATATGAAGTACCAAACTTTGAAACCATAATAGAATATGTAATAAAGTATAAGTACAGTAGTTTCAGCAGATCTAAACCGCCTTAACTCAGATTGATCATATAGAATAATGAAAGATGACGGTTACTCTCAGATTGATCATATAGAATAATGAAAGATGACGGTTACTCTCAGATTGATCATATAGAATAATGAAAGATGACGGTTACTCACAGATTGATCATATAGAATAATGAAAGATGACGGTTACTCACAGATTGATCATATAGAATAATGAAAGATGACGGTTACTCTCAGATTGATCATATAGAATAATGAAAGATGACGGTTACTCTCAGATTGATCATATAGAATAATGAAAGATGACGGTTACTCTCAGATTGATCATATAGAATAATGAAAGATGACGGTTACTCTCAGATTGATCATATAGAATAATGAAAGATGACGGTTACTCTCAGATTGATCATATAGAATAATGAAAGATGACGGTTACTCTCAGATTGATCATATAGAATAATGAAAGATGACGGTTACTCTCAGATTGATCATATAGAATAATGAAAGATGACGGTTACTCTCAGATTGATCATATAGAATAATGAAAGATGACGGTTACTCTCAGATCGATCATATAGAATAATGAAAGATGACGGTTACTCACAGATTGATCATATAGAATAATGAAAGATGACGGTTACTCTCAGATTGATCATATAGAATAATGAAAGATGACGGTTACTCTCAGATTGATCATATAGAATAATGAAAGATGACGGTTACTCTCAGATCGATCATATAGAATAATGAAAGATGACGGTTACTCTCAGATTGATCATATAGAATAATGAAAGATGACGGTTACTCACAGATTGATCATATAGAATAATGAAAGATGACGGTTACTCTCAGATTGATCATATAGAATAATGAAAGATGACGGTTACTCTCAGATTGATCATATAGAATAATGAAAGATGACGGTTACTCTCAGATTGATCATATAGAATAATGAAAGATGACGGTTACTCTCAGATTGATCATATAGAATAATGAAAGATGACGGTTACTCTCAGATTGATCATATAGAATAATGAAAGATGACGGTTACTCTCAGATTGATCATATAGAATAATGAAAGATGACGGTTACTCTCAGATTGATCATATAGAATAATGAAAGATGACGGTTACTCTCAGATCGATCATATAGAATAATGAAAGATGACGGTTACTCACAGATTGATCATATAGAATAATGAAAGATGACGGTTACTCTCAGATTGATCATATAGAATAATGAAAGATGACGGTTACTCTCAGATTGATCATATAGAATAATGAAAGATGACGGTTACTCTCAGATTGATCATATAGAATAATGAAAGATGACGGTTACTCTCAGATTGATCATATAGAATAATGAAAGATGACGGTTACTCTCAGATTGATCATATAGAATAATGAAAGATGACGGTTACTCTCAGATTGATCATATAGAATAATGAAAGATGACGGTTACTCTCAGATTGATCATATAGAATAATGAAAGATGACGGTTACTCTCAGATTGATCATATAGAATAATGAAAGATGACGGTTACTCACAGATTGATCATATAGAATAATGAAAGATGACGGTTACTCACAGACACAGGAGTAAAGCGAATCCCGCGATGTACTCGTTCCTCTGGGCTCGGAAAAGCTTCATGTGGATGTGTTCGACGGCCGTGGGGTTGTTGGTCAGGTCCACTTTCTCCGTGACGCTGTATTTCCGCACTTCTCTGAACGCATCTGAGCAGAAAACACAAAGCGCCATTTCTCAATTTGTTTTTCTAACTTTGCATCAGGTACTTTCATGTCTTAGGGACCAGGTCTGCAGCCGTTAGCTTTACGGGCTACGAACACGGCATCGGGTCCCGGTAACGATGCTTTTTGTTCTGTCCCAATCAAAACAAACATTATTCAAAAAGGTCATTTTGCCTCGAGCTGAAAAACATTTTGTGGTTATTTTGAAAGTCTAGATCAGTGTCTCCCAAAGTGGGGTCCGCGGCCCCCTGGTGGGCCGCGAGGGTACTGCAGGGGGGCCGCGGGAGGTCATAAAAAAAATAAAAAAAATAATATAATTATTTAATGTTAAATTTATAATGTTTTGTTTGTAATATTAAAACATTTGTGTTCGTTATTTGACTTGAATAATCCACTGTAATCATTTTTGTATTACAATGTTTGTAGCAGAGGCTATTTCCCCAAAATAAAATAACCAGAAGAGCCTATTCTTAATGTTGTCTTCTTGGTTATTATTTTGGGGGGCCACGCAGACCCGTCAGATTTTTAAGGGGGCCTCAGTGTTACTGAGTTTGGGAATGGCTGGTCTAGATGTACCACTCTGCCAACATGTGTCGGCTGCAGAGGCTAAAGGCCTCGACGATAAAACTATAAGATATATCGCGATGTATATATAACATGTGTTCGATATCAAAAGGAAACGGGGTCGATAGAATGTTCCTGTATTTTTCTGAGTGAAGTAAAACCAGGAAGTAAAGCCGAGTCAGAAGCACCTCAGTCTCTACAGCTCCATTGTATTTACATTGTGTTTGATCAGATTCTCCGACATGACATATCCTCCAATAAATATGGCACAGGTTTAAACAGGTGTTGAACAACTTAAAACATTATTAATAGTATTCCAGACTCACCGATGAGGAGGAAGACCAAGATGGCGATGGCCACCATGAACCAGGTGTTTCCGTACAAAGCTATGGTCTGCACCAAACGAGACTTGAAAATCTTGCTCCATCTGAATAAAATAAAAAAGTAAAACAAAACTCAATTATATAAATGGATTTAATTCCTTGGACGGGTTTTCACCAGAGAGAGACCAGAGAGAGACCAGAGAGAGAGACCAGAGAGAGAGACCAGAGAGAGAGACCAGAGAGAGAGACCAGAGAGAGAGACCAGAGAGAGAGACCAGAGAGAGACCAGAGAGAGACCAGAGAGAGAGACCAGAGAGAGAGACCAGAGAGAGAGACCAGAGAGAGAGACCAGAGAGAGACGAGAGAGAGAGACCAGAGAGAGAGACCAGAGAGAGAGACCAGAGAGAGACCAGAGAGAGACCAGAGAGAGAGACCAGAGAGAGACCAGAGAGAGACCAGAGAGAGAGACCAGAGAGAGACCAGAGAGAGAGACCAGAGAGAGAGACCAGAGAGAGACCAGAGAGAGAGACCAGAGAGAGACCAGAGAGAGACCAGAGAGAGACCAGAGAGAGACCAGAGAGAGAGACCAGAGAGAGACCAGAGAGAGACCAGAGAGAGAGACCAGAGAGAGAGACCAGACAGAGAGACCAGACAGAGAGACCAGAGAGAGAGACCAGAGAGAGAGACCAGAGAGAGAGACCAGAGAGAGAGACCAGAGAGAGAGACCAGAGAGAGAGACCAGAGAGAGAGACCAGAGAGAGACCAGAGAGAGAGACCAGAGAGAGAGACCAGAGAGAGACCAGAGAGAGAGACCAGAGAGAGAGACCAGAGAGAGAGACCAGAGAGAGAGAGACCAGAGAGAGAGACCAGAGAGAGAGACCAGAGAGAGAGACCAGAGAGAGACCAGAGAGAGACCAGAGAGAGACCAGAGAGAGAGACCAGAGAGAGAGACCAGAGAGAGACCAGAGAGAGACCAGAGAGAGACCAGAGAGAGAGACCAGAGAGAGAGACCAGAGAGAGACCAGAGAGAGACCAGAGAGAGAGACCAGAGAGAGAGACCAGAGAGAGAGAGCAGAGAGAGAGACCAGAGAGAGAGACCAGAGAGAGAGACCAGAGAGAGAGACCAGAGAGAGACCAGAGAGAGACCAGAGAGAGACTAGAGAGAGACCAGAGAGAGACCAGAGAGAGACCAGAGAGAGAGACCAGAGAGAGACCAGAGAGAGACCAGAGAGAGACCAGAGAGAGACCAGAGAGAGACCAGAGAGAGAGACCAGAGAGAGAGACCAGAGAGAGACCAGAGAGAGAGACCAGAGAGAGACCAGAGAGAGACCAGAGAGAGAGAGAGAGACCAGAGAGAGAGACCAGAGAGAGACAAAACTCAATTATATAAATGGATTTAATTCCTTGGACGGGTTTTCAGGTGAATCCAAACGATATAAATGTTATAACAGTAAATGGGTAAAGTCTGGGATTCACTGGTGGCGCGTGTGAAGAGTCACCAGTAGGGGGCGTCTGTGCTCTCTCCTCAGAAGAACAATCAAAGATGGCGGAGGTCGTGTGGCGATGTTTGACAGACTCAGAAGATCAGAGTTTGTAGTTTGCACGAGATCAGGGAGATTTAAAGAGCTGCGAGAAAATCATTTAAAGAATCGGATTGGACGATTGAGAAAAGGGCGGAGACAGAGACTGCAGGAAGCTGAAGGAAAATGATAAACTGAAGCCGCCGAGAAATATATAAATAAATAAATAGAGACCGGAGAGAGACCAGAGAGAGAGAGACCAGAGAGAGAGACCAGAGGGAGAGACCAGAGAGAGAGAGACCAGATGGAGAGCAGAGAGAGAGACCAGAGAGAGAGACCAGAGAGAGAGACCAGAGAGAGGGACCAGAGAGAGAGACCAGAGAGAGAGACCAGAGAGAGAGACCAGAGAGAGAGACCAGAGAGAGAGACCAGAGAGAGAGAGACCAGAGAGAGAGAGACCAGAGAGAGAGAGACCAGAGAGAGAGACCAGAGAGAGAGACCAGATGGAGAGCAGAGAGAGAGACCAGAGAGAGAGACCAGACAGAGGGACCAGAGAGAGAGACCAGAGAGAGACCAGAGAGAGAGACCAGAGAGAGAGAGACCAGAGAGAGAGAGACCAGAGAGGGAGACCAGAGAGAGAGACCAGACAGAGAGACCAGAGAGGGAGACCAGAGAGAGAGACCAGAGAGAGAGACCAGAGAGAGAGACCAGAGAGAGAGACCAGAGAGAGAGACCAGAGAGAGAGACCAGAGAGAGAGACCAGAGAGAGAGACCAGAGAGAGACCAGAGAGAGAGACCAGAGAGAGAGACCAGAGAGAGAGACCAGAGAGAGACCAGAGAGAGAGACCAGAGAGAGACGATTGAGAAAGAGGCGGAGACAGAGACCGCAGGAAGCTGAAGGAAAACAGAAGCCGCCAAGAAATATTTATCAGGGTTTGTTCTCACTAAAAGTACAAAAGTCTGAGAAAAGGCCAAACATCAGACGTTAATAATCCTCAGATCTATGATGGTCATGTGTTCAGATCCCTCTGTGTCCAGTAGAAGAGTCTAGAACTAAAGTGTCTCTGATCCTTTGAATGAACTTTGTTACATATTTTCAGATCCACTTTTGATTCAAACAAACTCATATTTTCATTTTCAACCAATTCAAAGTGAAACCAGAACATTATTTTTATTCTATAGTTTAATTTTTTGAGAAGAATTGACAGAAATCATCACGACCATTACACATTTTTCAGGTCATTTGAATTTGTATTGATTTTATTTATTTTTTGAATCTTGTGGGATTTAATCTGCTGCTTTTTCAGACTGTCTCCGAGTCTCAGAATGATCCAATCAGAGGCTGGTCTGATTGGATCATTCCTCTCAGATCAGTATTTAGTGAATCATGTCCTTTTGGTTTTATCCACTCTTTCTCTTTGTGACACTTGTGAACGCACTCGTATATATAAAAAACAAAATCTCCCAACGTGTGCGTCCCTGGTCAAGACCTTTCAAATGGAACTTCAGGATTACTTTGCCACACATCAGTTTAGTAAAACCTTTTCAAATCTAACTTTGAAAATCCAGAGACTCTTTAACCCTCAGGTTCGTCATGGCCCGAGTGACAATAATTCAATAACAAGTTGTATGTGTTCAATCTGTCAAAGGAGGTCTGTGATTATGCCTCAGAGAACACGACACAGACAAGACTTTCTCTGTTCCAGAAAAACTGCAGATAATTTCATCAACGGCCGAGGCCAAGATTACGTTAACTGTTTACCTGAACTTTACAGAACACTCCGGACTAAACCTCCCAAAGGATGTAAGATTGTTTTTGTGTCTTTTTGTGCTCAGAATGTGGGCGTTAAAGCAGCAATATGTAAGATTTTCATGTAAAGTCATCATCAAAGGGCCATAATCTGTCGTCGTTAAAGGGCCATAATCTGTCATCGTTAAAGGGCCCTAATCTGTCATCATTAAAGGGCCATAATCTGTCATCATTAAAGGGCCCTAATCTGTCATCATCAAAGGGCCCTAATCTGTCATCATCAAAGGGCTCTAATCTGTCATCATCAAAGGGCCCTACTCTGTCATCGTTAAAGGGCCCTAATCTGTCATAATTAAAGGCCGATAATCTGTCATCATAAAAGGCCCTAATCTGTCATAATTAAAGGGCCCTAATCTGTCATAATTAAAGGGCCCTAATCTGTCATCATTAAAGGGCCCTAATCTGTCATCATTAAAGGGCCCTAATCAGTCATCATGCTCTTTTCCAATCCTTCTTTAACTGATAACAGTAGTTCAGAGATATTTGAATTTCTAAATCACTTTTCCAGCCTCTAAATCTTGTTATTGTTTTCATTTTGATGTCCCGCCCTCCACCGCTTCACCAATCAGAAAGTCTGTGATCCGGGCGCCAGAACTCACCGCGTGGAGCTAATCTCACTGGTAAAGTACCATGTGGCGCAGAACTAAAAAAGGTCTCGTTATGATTCTCAAATCATTAACGACAAAACAAGGAATAAAACCAGGATTTCTATCTTTGTGAAAAAGGTGTTGGTTATAGATTTGTTGTTGACAAAACTCTTGTCTATTCAGCTGTTATGGTCCCAGCTGGATTCGTCTGCATATCTGGCAACCTGAGTCAGGGAGAGTGGGAGAGGCTGCAGTACCATTTAATTATTCTGTACCTTTTGGGGGAGATGAATGGGATGCACAACAGCAGAACTAAAAACACTTCCACATAAAGAAAAGTGGCCACAGCCGTCCACTGAAGACTCATCGCTGAACCTGAGGGAAGACAGAAAAAAGGAATAAACAAAATGGTAAAAGAGACACACATCTGTTGGTATTCTTCACTGTCCTGTCATTCAGACGTGTTAAATACTTATGAAGCTTAAACAGGACAGGGTCAAACGTAGCAAAACGGTTTACAGATCTGGACCAAAACAACTGGAAACATCTGGATTTACAATGTTCAAAATGATGAGTTTGTAGATTTTAAAACTGTGAATCCTAAATCCATACATTAAAACTTTGCTAAATTAAACAGGTGAAAAATAACATAACATTTGTAGGAATACGGCGAGAAAACAAGAATGAGTCCAGGTCGATTATTTTATCCTGACAATGGTATATTATTCTTAAATTGTTACTTTAAATCTTGTTTTTTTATTGTGAAATACTGTGCGAGCGACTGTGACAACGCAGTTTCCATGTGGACCAATAAAGTCTAAGTCTGAGTCAAAAACCAGTTGTGATTTAAGCTATACAAGAATAAATTGTATTGTATTGTCAAAAAACTACTTGGCTTCACTCTACAATGTCCCATGATGCACCTGGGCCTCAATTGCCTGTTGCCAGAACCATAGAAGAATTACCAAATATAATTCATTCTAGTTTTATACCAATAATACACAACATAGAAATATTCTAGGTATAAATAAAAAGTCAAAACTGTTTTAGGCTCTTACAGTGTTTTATAAACCACTGCAGAGGGACCGTTTGGGGGCGTGGCAGCTCCAGAACCCATGTCCGACCTTCTCAGTCACTTCTTACATAGATTAAGGATGTTTTGAATAAAATAAGCAACGGTTTTATTAAAGCAGAGTCTTTAGACGCTCTTCTTAAAAACATGGTCTGAGCCTAAATCCATAATGACTTATCTTTGCCACTTCAGGCCAACAGACTCAGGTTCATTATGAACACACGGCAGAGGACTGTACCAACGCCAGGCTCCTTCACCAATACATCACCATTTACCCCAAGGTTTGCTTAGAGGAGTAGCTCTCTGCTTTTACCCAGAGGAAGGTAGCTCTCTGCTTTTACCCAGAGGAAGGTAGCTCTCTGCTTTTACCCAGAGGAAGGTAGCTCTCTGCTTTTACCCAGAGGAAGGTAGCTCTCTGCTTTTACCCAGAGGAAGGTAGCTCTCTGCTTTTACCCAGAGGAAGGTAGCTCTCTGTTTTTACCCAGAGGAAGGTAGCTCTCTGTTTTTACCCAGAGGAAGGTAGCTCTCTGCTTTTACCCAGAGGAAGGTAGCTCTCTGCTTTTACCCAGAGGAAGGTAGCTCTCTGCTTTTACCCAGAGGAAGGTAGCTCTCTGCTTTTACCCAGAGGAAGGTAGCTCTCTGCTTTTACCCAAAAGGTAGCTCTCTGCTTTTACCCAGAGGAAGGTAGCTCTCTGCTTTTACCCAGAGAGAAGTAGCTCTCTGCTTTTACCCAGAGAGAAGTAGCTCTCTGCTTTTACCCAGAGGAAGGTAGCTCTCTGCTTTTACCCAGAGGAAGGTAGCTCTCTGCTTTTACCCAGAGGAAGGTAGCTCTCTGCTTTTACCCAGAGGAAGGTAGCTCTCTGCTTTTACCCAGAGGAAGGTAGCTCTCTGCTTTTACCCAGAGGAAGGTAGCTCTCTGCTTTTACCCAGAGGAAGGTAGCTCTCTGCTTTTACCCAGAGGAAGGTAGCTCTCTGCTTTTACCCAGAGGAAGGTAGCTCTCTGCTTTTACCCAGAGGAAGGTAGCTCTCTGTTTTTACCCAGAGGAAGGTAGCTCTCTGCTTTTACCCAGAGGAAGGTAGCTCTCTGCTTTTACCCAGAGGAAGGTAGCTCTCTGCTTTTACCCAGAGGAAGGTAGCGCTCTGCTTTTACCCAGAGGAAGGTAGCTCTCTGCTTTTACCCAGAGGAAGGTAGCTCTCTGCTTTTACCCAGAGGAAGGTAGCTCTCTGCTTTTACCCAGAGGAAGGTAGCTCTCTGCTTTTACCCAGAGGAAGGTAGCTCTCTGCTTTTACCCAGAGAGAAGTAGCTTTCTGTTTTTACCCAGAGGAAAGTAGCTCTGTTTTTACCCAGAGGAAGGTAGCTCTCTGTTTTTACCCAGAGGAAGGTAGCTCTCTGCTTTTACCCAGAGGAAGGTAGCTCTCTGCTTTTACCCAGAGGAAGGTAGCTCTCTGCTTTTACCCAGAGGAAGGTAGCTCTCTGCTTTTACCCAGAGGAAGGTAGCTCTCTGCTTTTACCCAGAGGAAGGTAGCTCTCTGCTTTTACCCAGAGGAAAGTAGCTCTCTGCTTTTACCCAGAGGAAGGTAGCTCTCTGCTTTTACCCAGAGGAAGGTAGCTCTCTGTTTTTACCCAGAGGAAAGTAGCTCTCTGTTTTTACCCAGAGGAAAGTAGCTCTCTGCCTTTACCCAGAGGAAGGTAGCTCTCTGCTTTTACCCAGAGGAAGGTAGCTCTCTGCTTTTACCCAGAGGAAGGTAGCTCTCTGCTTTTACCCAGAGGAAGGTAGCTCTCTGCTTTTACCCAGAGGAAGGTAGCTCTCTGCTTTTAACCCAGAGTGAAGAAGGACTTGAGAGAGACCAGAGAAAGTCCTGAGAGATCAAAGATAGTGAGAAGGACAAGAGAGAGACCAGAGATATAGTCAAGAGAGAGATCAGAAAAACAACAACAAAGGACCAACAGAGAAAAAACCAGAGAGAGATGAGAGTCCATGAGAGTACAGAGTGAGAGAGACCAGAGGCTATCAATTACATCAGGACTATTGGCAAGTTTTATCGTCCATGTGGACATGCGTATATTCATTCATTTTCATCACGCTTGATTATCCATTCTGGGTCTGGGGGGGCGCAAATCTGAGCTGCACCAATCACAGAGCACCTGTCCCTCTGAGCCTCTGCAGGTGGTGGGGTCCACAAGGAAGATGGTGCTCTTCAAACCTGATACGGCCTTGATCTCTCAGCAGGAGCTTTCAGGCAAAGTGTGGTTAAGTGTCTTGCCTGAGTCACATCGACAGCGCACATCAGTGGGAGCAGATGACATTTGTCGAGGTGGGATCGAACCCATGTTCATTAGGTCACAAAGGACCGACGCCTCACAGTTCCATTGGTCGCATTGGACCTACCACCTGCAAGGAGATCAGCGATGAAACGAAGGATCTAAAAAACGAACTCGGGGTCGGTCTTTGAGGTGGGAATGACATTGTAACATTGTCATAAGCTCAAAGAATAGATAATATGTCTCCTTAAGCAGGTCTTACAGATATATTTAAATACTGTAAATTTTGTGTTAGTCCAAGGTCACGATTTAACCTGGAGCATTTTATCATCTATATTGATTTCTTTTTTGTATAATCATGGTTTGTGTGGGGTATTTTGACGACAGACGCAGGACAGACAGACAGGACAGACAGACAGAAAGACAAGCACAGACAGGAAGACAGTCAGACAGACAGACAGATAGTCACACAGACAGAACACAGACAGACAGGACAGACAGACAGACAGGACAGACAGATAGACAACATGACAGACTACACAGACAGACAGGTCAAACAGGACAGACAGAACAGACAGACAGACACACAGACAGACAGACAAGACACAGCAGACAGACTGTCAGACAGATAGGAAACACAGTCAGTAAACACAGACAGAAGACAACAGACAGGACAGACAGACAGACAGACACCACATGACAGAAGATCAGACAGACAGACAGAGGACAGACAGACCACACAGACAGACAGACAGACACCACAGACAGACCAGATAGACACACAACGGATGTTGTAATAACATTTACAACAGGCGGTGAGCTGTTTTGAGCTATCGAACATTTGCACAACATGATAAGGAAACTTCCAAGATGTTGTCTCTGCCTTAGTTTCCTCCACATGTAGCCTGGATGTACTACCCACCTAAATTTTTTAAGTCTGTTTTGAGCAGTCTTTTACCTTTGCTCACACAAATAGTGAAACATGTTCTTTATCATCTGGAACATTTCCATGGCCCTGAAAACGGAGTCATCAGACCCTCCTAAAGAATGAGGAAGTCTAGATGCCACAGTTCTTAAGATATATCGCCCCATTCTCAAATCTGCCGTTTATGGAAAAATTCTGGAAAAGTTGCTTCCCAACGAACTTACAGAATTTTTAGTAACTAATAGTTCGTTTGATGCGCTCAGCCGGCTTTAGAGCCAATCACAGCACTGTGACTGCAACTAGTGGAAGGTTACAAATGACATACGACTTAACACGACACAGGAAAAGTCACAGTTTTTAGTATTGTTGGATCTGAGTGATGCGTTCGACACAGTCGACCACGAGTGCCTCCTGCAGTAGACTAGTGCACTGGGGGGGTTGTCACTGGGGACTGCCCTAAGTTGGTTTAGGGCTTACCTAGAAGAAAGGAAATACTTGGTTCAGATAGGAACTGTGTCTCAGATCATATGGCTCTGACCTGCGGAGTAACAGATCATTCTGGGGCTCTTCAGTTCAATATTTACATGTGAGTGGATGCAAAACAACTTCCTTCAGCTAAACGCAGACAAAACTGTAATGATTGTCTTTGGTCCCCAGAAACAAAGAGAGAGCGTCATCTGTCCACCTCCAGTCTCTCATCCCTAAAACCTTCAAACAAGGTCAGAAATCTAGGGGTAATACTGGACTCAGACTTAAATTTTAATAGCCACATCAAATCAGTAACATCAGCAGCTTTTTACCATCTAAAAAACAATTGCCAGGATCAAAAACATAGTGTCTAAAGCAGACCTGGAGATTCTTATCCATGCATTTGTCTCCAGTAGGTTAGACTACTGCAATGGCTGCTCACAGGTCTGTCCAAACAGGCTGTAAAACAGCTGCAGTACATTCAAAATGCAGCAGCTCGAGTCCTGACAAGAACCAGGAAGTACGACCACATTAGTCCTGACTAGAACCAGGAAGTACGACCACATTAGTCCAGTCCTCAGGTCTCTGCACTGGCTTCCTGTGGCTCAGAGAATAGACTTTAAAACAGCTCTGCTTGTGTACAAGTCTCTCCATGGCCTCGCTCCAAAATATATTAGTGACATGTTAGTCCCATATGAACCAGCCCGGACTCTGAGGAGCACAGGGACTGGACTCCTGCTGGGACTCTGAGGAGCACAGGGACTGGCCTCCTGCTGGGACCCTGAGGAGCACAGGGACTGGACTCCTGCTGGGACTCTGAGGAGCACAGGGACTGGACTCCTGTTAGTGCCCAGAGTCAGAACTAAACGTGGGGAGGCTGCTTTTCAGATTCATGCTGCTAAAATCTGGAACAGTCTTCCTGAAGATGTGAGACAGGCCTCCTCTCTGACAATGTTTAAAACCAGGTTAAAGACAGTTCTGTTTAGCTGTGCATACAACTGAGGGATTTTATATTTTTAATGTTCTGTGATTATTTAATGCTTTCTTGTTTTGTTCAGCACTTTGAGTTGCCTTGTGTATGAATTGTGCTATACAAATAAACTTGCCTTGCCTACGCAGACACAGGGAGAACATGCAAACTCCACAGAAAGGCCTGGAGGGGGAATCAAACCCAGGACCTTCTTGCTGCTCTTGTTTGTCTCTCCATGGTCCACAGCAAAGTACGTCTGTGACATGTTAGGGCCAACTCAGAGGAGTATAGGGACTGGCCTCCTGCTGGGACTCTGAGGAGCACAGGGACTGGCCTCCTGCTGGGACTCTGAGGAGCACAGGGACTGGACTCCTGCTGTGGACTCTGAGGAGCACAGGGACTGGCCTCCTGCTGGGACTCTGAGGAGCACAGGGACTGGCCTCCTGCTGGGACTTCTTTTGTTCAGCACTCAGAGTAGCCTTCTTCATGAATTGAGCTACACAAATAAACTTGCCTTGCTGCGCGGCATAGAGATAGTTTTGTTTTTGTTTAGTAAAATCTGTGGATCACTAAAATCCCTAATGATGAAACTGGAGTGAGCTCAGAGGCGTCAGAGTCGACTCCGGGTTCAGCCTCAGATGTGTTCGGGCTCGTGTTAGTCCCCTGATGTCATCGAGTCAAGTGACTGGGGCTAAAATTACAACTGTAGAGAGCAGAGATGCATTTCCTCTTCTTGGCAGGACTATCCCAGCACGAGGGAGTGAGTGAGCGACTCAACTAGGCACCAGACTTTTTATCATTCTAGACGACTCATCCATCTTCTTCCCCTTAATCCATTTCTAGGTCGGGGGGATGGCAGGTCAGAGCTATGCCCAGTCCACAGAGCACCAGCCCCTCCCTGATCCACAGGAGGCTGCTCTGTCTGTGAGAGCAGAGCCTTGATATTTCAACGGGGGCTTCAGACAAAGTGGGGTTAAGTGTCTTGCCCGAGGACACAACAACAGCAGACAGTGTTGGTGGAGAGGGTCTCTTGGTGGGATCAAACCTGGCTTAAACTGGACCATCACAAATTTCCATGTTAAGATTTTCATTAATATAAAATATAGAAAAGTAATCTACTTCGGACCCAGTGATCAACAGTTCTCTTCTCTGAATGTTTAAAAGCTTATTCTGCTCCTCTCCAGGAAGCGTTGCAGATTTGCAACAACTTAATTTCTTATTACCTAACTCCTCCACATCCATATTTTTGACCCTTTACTCAAAGTAAATTCAGTACTGCTGGACTGAGCTGCTCACCAAGGGGCGCAGCAGTCTCACTTCCAAAGAGTCAGTCTCATTAGTTTTACCAAAACCGATTTTTGAGACATCAATTTCAAGTCAGTATCACGACCTTCCTCTGATATTTTTAAACCGGAACTGCATTAATGCAGTAAAGGCCAATTTTTCCCTGGGTCAGCTCTATGTACCACAGTGGGCCAATGTTGCAAATCTGCAACATCGCAGAAATTATTGTCTCTCTCTCAAAAAAATGTCAGGGTTGTATATTACTATATAATAATAATAATAATTATAATAATAGGTTCCTCGTACCAGACTCAGCGACTTGGGAGATGTCCACTCCCTGCTCTGCCGCCATGAAACCCAGGATGGAGAAGACCACAAATCCAGCAAAGAAACTTGTCCCACTGTTGATGAGGGCCAGGACGAAGGCATCTCTGTAGATATAGACACAGATATTGATCATGCACAACACTCAGAGGAAGGAAAACACTCAGAGGAAGGAAAACACTCAGAGGAAGGACAACACTCAGAGGAAGGACAACACTCAGAGGAAGGACAACACTCAGAGGAAGGACAACACTCAGAGGAAGGACAACACTCAGAGGAAGGACAACACTCAGAGGAAGGACAACACTCAGAGGAAGGACAACACTCAGAGGAAGGACAACACTCAGAGGAAGGACAACACTCAGAGGAAGGACAACACTCAGAGGAAGGACAACACTCAGAGGAAGGACAACACTCAGAGGAAGGACAACACTCAGAGGAAGGACAACACTCAGAGGCAGGAACAGCTGAGCTCGTACTTGTAGCAGTCGTTGTTGAAGCGATTGTAGCTTCCCAAAGCCGTCAGAGCGCCCAGCCCGATGGCATAGGAGAAGAAAACCTGTGTCCCAGCATCTATCCACACCTGGAGAGAAGGATTGCACTTGTGAGTGATAATATAAATCATGTCAGAATTGTCCTAGCCTGGTCTTACCGCACCATGGTACTCATTTCATTTGTACTAAGGTCTGGATTTGCTCCATTGACTCCGTAACAGGTGGGAGGGGCTAACTCCTTTTGCAGATTGAAACGATTGGATCTGAGTTTACCGTGACGTATGTAATGAGCCCGAGTGAGTAAAACATTAAGCCTAGTTTTAGCATTTAGCCTAGCTTTAGCCATCTCCTTTGCCACTAACGGAGCCCGTGGGGAGTAGAGCCACAACAGCTTTGCAGCAATTACATTTACTAACACCCGCCTCCCCCGCTCTCTGACGTACATGTAGGAAAGGATCATGGACCAGAGTTTACACATGCTAATGCTAGGCTAGCTTGTCCGGGTGGTTTCAGTGTGAGCAATGTATGTCGCACCTGTGCCTCTCCCAGTTTGGACCAGTCCGGCTTGAGGTAGTACATGATGCCGTCGTAGGCTCCAGGCAGAGTCAACCCTCTAACGAACAGAATGATTAGGACCACATAGGGGAACGTGGCTGTGAAGTACACAATCTGCAAACCGACACACAAAAGAGTTAATGCTTTAGACGTTACACAGCAGTTATGACAGAATCTTGAACCAGGAATAAGTAAATACTGCAATAATGTGAAAAAACTGCATTTTAGAATAGTAGACTGGGTAAAAATACAGAAGACTGAGGCACTCAAAAGTGTATCATTAAAGGGCCCTAATCTGTCATCATTAAAGGGCCCTAATCTGTCATCATTAAAGGGCCCTAATCTGTCATCATTAAAGGGCCCTAATCTGTCATCATTAAAGGGCCCTAATCTGTCATCTTTAAAGGGCCCTAATCTGTCATCATTAAAGGGCCCTAATCTGTCATCATCAAAGGGCCCTAATCTGTCATCATTAAAGGGCCCTAATCTGTCATCATTAAAGGGCCCTAATCTGTCATCTTTAAAGGGCCCTAATCTGTAATCATTAAAGGGCCCTAATATGTCGTCATTAAAGGGCCCTAATCTGTCAATAATAAACTGCTCTTTTCCAATACTTCTTTAACTGATAACAGTAGTTCAGAGATATTATAATTTCTAAATTACTTTTCCAGCCTCTAAATCTTGTTATTGTTTTCATTTCGATGTCCCGCCCTCCACCGTTTCACCAATCAGAAAGTCTGTGATCCGGGCGCCAGAACTCACCGCGTGGAGCTAATCTCACTGGTAAAGTACCATGTGGCGCAGAACTAAAAAAGGTCTTGTTATGATTCTCAAATCATTAACGACAAAACAAGGAATAAAACCAGGATTTCTATCTTTGTGAAAAAGGTGTTGGTTATAGATTTGTTGTTGACAAAACTCTTGTCTATTCAGCTGTTATGGTCCCAGCTGGATTCGTCTGCATATCTGGCAACCTGAGTCAGGGAGAGCGGGAGAGGCTGCAGTACCACTTTTGGACACATTTTTGCAACTTTTGAGAGCCTCAGTCTTCTGTCTGTATTTCAAACTGTCACGTTTTACCCTGTATAGAACTCTGGAGTTTATATATATCAATATTTTTAAAGATTATTAATAACAGAAACAAAGCGGCTTCTTATATTGTATATTGTGCGTCTCAGTGAAATTTCCCGCTGTGGGACTAATCTTATAAACTCTGACTTTTCTTTTGGAACACTGTTTTCTTGAACTCAAACTCTTCCTAAACTCGTTCAAAATCCCCAAATTCCAGTCGTCTCAGGTTCGACTTCACACAGAGCGGACTCAGCAGGAGCAGAAGTGAGAGCGGTGGGAAAACAGCCTCATCTGACTGGAACCAGACCTGCTGCTCCAGACCTGCTCTAGACCTGCTCCAGACCTGCTGGTCCAGACTGCTCCAGACCTGCTCCAAACCTGGTCCAGACCTGGGACAACGTGGTACAGACCTGACTCAATGTGTTAATTCAAGGTCTTCTAAAATCTAAATCCTTTGGGGATCTACCAGAAAGGGGCTGGCAACTCCCAAGCCACAGGTGGGAGACCCCTGCTCTATTGGACAAAGCAGTAAATGATGAAAAACATGTTTTTTGTCCCACTTTGTGCAGCCGTCAAACAAAAATGAACAGAAACATTTTGGACATAAACATATATTTTTCTCTGTTTACAACCTTTTTCATATCCAGATGTAGTTATGCAGTTGTTAAATCCTAATGTCATGACGGCATCTTTCCACTTTAGTCTGCTCTATTTGTGTCAATCTGAGTAGATCTAATTTAGACCTGGCTCGATTTCACTTCTGTTTGGTCGTTCATCCGAGGCATTTCTAAACAACATTATCTTTATCTTTATTATAAAAACAGTCAGTAAATGACTTTGTGAAGCGAGAAACTATCAAAATCCCTTGTGGAAGTGATCTGGGCGTATGAGGGAGGGAACGTGCACGGGGCCTGCTCAGCTGTGCAGGTTTATCAAGGACAACCTGTCCTCCAGAAACTGCTGAGTTTGACGAAAACCAGCGAACAAGAACTAGAAGAACCATGTGAGGACAGAGCATTCCTAACTGTAGCTATTATGGTTCTGTGTCAGCAAATTTACAACAAAAGGTTAGGAAGGAGTAACACTGTATCCATTCTGTGTTTCCTTTAATACTCCCATTCATTGTGTTTTCTACACACCTGGTCTTACCGCACCATGGTACTCATTTCATTCTGTACTAAGGTCTGGATTTGCTCCATTGACTCCGTTAACAGGGGGGAGGGGTTAACTCCTTTTGCAGATTGAAACCATTAGCTTTAGCATTTAGCCTAGCTTTAGCATGTAGCCTAGCTTTAGCCGCTAACGGAGCCCATGGGGTGTAGAGCCACAACATCTTTGCTTCAATGACATTTACTAAACATTCCTCTTGCTCCGGCTTCAGTTTCTTGATATTTGGATTGAACCAGAACAGATTATTTTACTATCGCATTCTCCGACAAACTACAACCAGCAAATTCAGCACAAACTCTTGACGTCACCGACACCGACCTACAACACCCGCCTCCGCCGCTCTCTGATTGGTCGGAGGGGATTCAACCGAGGAAACTGCAGCCACTAGGATCAGACCCAGACGTACATGTAGGAAATGACCATGGACCAGAGTTTACACATGGTAAGACCAGACGTACATGTAGGAAATGACCATGGACCAGAGTTTACACATGGTAAGACCAGACGTACATGTAGGAAATGACCATGGACCAGAGTTTACACATGGTAAGACCAGACGTACATGTAGGAAATGATCATGGACCAGAGTTTACACATGGTAAGACCAGACGTACATGTAGGAAATGACCATGGACCAGAGTTTACACATGGTAAGACCAGACGTACATGTAGGAAATGATCATGGACCAGAGTTTACACATGGTAAGACCAGACGTACATGTAGGAGATGATCATGGACCAGAGTTTACAGAGGCTAATGCTAGGCTAGCTTTCTCCTGTCATCATTTATACTATGAACACATGGAACACATTAAAGCTGTTTTCTGGGCCGTACAGTTTCTGAACTAATATAAAAAGCCTTTTCAGAAAGAATGGAATCCAAAAGTCTTCAACCATAACATGGCTGACATACAATCCTTCATTTCCTGCTGTGCTTTAACGTAAACTATCTACCATACCAGAGAGAGAGAGACCAGAGAGAGACCAGAGAGAGACCAGAGAGAGAGACCAGAAAGAGACCAGAGAGAGAGAGACCAGAGAGAGAGAGACCAGAGAGAGACCAGAGAGAAAGAGACCAGAGAGAGACCAGAGAGAGACCAGAGAGAGAGAGACCAGAGAGAGACCAGAGAGAGAGACCAGAGAGAGACCAGAGAGAGAGAGACCAGAGAGAGAGAGAGACCAGAGAGAGACCAGAGAGAGACCAGAGAGAGAGAGACCAGAGAGAGAGAGACCGGAGAGAGAGAGACCAGAGAGAGACCAGAGAGAGAGAGACCAGAGAGAGACCAGAAAGAGACCAGAGAGAGACCAGAGAGACCAGAGAGAGACCAGAGAGAGACCAGAGAGACCAGAGAGAGACCAGAGAGAGACCAGAGAGAGACCAGAGAGAGAGAGACCAGAGAGAGAGAGACCAGAGAGAGACCAGAGAGAGACCAGAAAGAGACCAGAGAGAGACCAGAAAGAGACCAGAGAGAGACCAGAGAGAGACCAGAGGGAGACCAGAGAGAGACCAGAGAGAGGCTAGTGAGAGACCAGAGAGGGACCAGAGAGAGACCAGAGAGAGACCAGAGAGAGACCAGAGAGACCAGAGAGAGACCAGAGAGAGACCAGAGAGACCAGACAGAGACCAGAGAGAGACCAGAGAGAGACCATAGAGGGACCAGAAAGAGACCAGAGAGAGACCAGAGAGAGACCAGAGAGAGACCAGAGAGAGACCAGAGAGAGACCAGAGAGAGACCAGAGAGAGACCAGAGAGAGACCAGGGAGAGACCAGTATTCCGAATACAGTACATTTTCAAAGTATTTCACCCAACACTGAAAAAACTCCACTTATTTGATCTAATTTTCATATTCTGTGTTCTCGCGGTGTAGATCTGGTCATGGACTATTTTTCCTCTTCTGCTCCTTTTCTTGTATCCTTCCTTCCTTCCTTCCTTGTATCCTTGCTTCCTCGCCGCCTCTAACTAAATTGAATCACGTCTCACTGCAGTCTCGCCTCCCCCCGCCCTCAGCCAATCAGCCGCCACTACATCACTGACCCTCTGCCCTTCAAGCTGTAACCACGGTGACGTACCAGCGGGTCATGTGACGCAGCAGGAGTCACGCGCTCTGGACGGAGGGGGGTGAGTGTTACGATGCAGAGGCAGAACTGAGGGTCTCCTCTGTGTGTACAGTCCGACCAGCTGCACCCCCACACCCCCCACGATGGTCGTAATGTTGTGGCCTGATCGGGCGGTGGTGATGGACACGACAGCTGCCACATGCTTCCTTATGTAACCCACACTGAAGATCAAAGGCCACGTGTAACCCCAGCCCCAGGGGTCCGGGGTCACCACCAGCAGGGCAGGGCTCCCCCCTTTCCCCCCGGAATTAATTATATACGACAATTAGAGTTTTAGTTTGGAATCAACAGAGTGGGAGCTCCGAGAACTCACGAGAGGAAAGAAAAACAGATCAATATGAATTACCGCTGGTGGGATAAATAAAGTAATCTGAATCTGAAACATTGATCTGACTACAGAGTTTTAAATCCAACCTAGAGAGCCGCCAGTGGACCAGAGTTTACACATGGTAAGACCAGACGTACATGTAGGAGATGATCATGGACCAGAGTTTACACATGGTAAGACCAGACGTACATGTAGGAGATGATCATGGACCAGAGTTTACACATGGTAAGACCAGACGTACATGTAGGAAATGACCATGGACCAGAGTTTACACATGGTAAGACCAGACGTACATGTAGGAAATGACCATGGACCAGAGTTTACACATGGTAAGACCAGACGTACATGTAGGAAATGACCATGGACCAGAGTTTACACATGGTAAGACCAGACGTACATGTAGGAGATGATAATGGACCAGAGTTTACACATGGTAAGACCAGACGTACATGTAGGAGATGATCATGGACCAGAGTTTACACATGGTAAGACCAGACGTACATGTAGGAAATGATCATGGACCAGAGTTTACACATGGTAAGACCAGACGTACATGTAGGAAATGACCATGGACCAGAGTTTACACATGGTAAGACCAGACGTACATGTAGGAGATGATCATGGACCAGAGTTTACACATGGTAAGACCAGACGTACATGTAGGAGATGTCCATGGACCAGAGTTTACACATGGTAAGACCAGACGTACATGTAGGAGATGTCCATGGACCAGAGTTTACACACGGTAAGAGCAGACGTGCATGTAGGAAATGATCATGGACCAGAGTTTACACATGGTAAGACCAGACGTACATGTAGGAGATGTCCATGGACCAGAGTTTACACATGGTAAGACCAGACGTACATGTAGGAGATGTCCATGGACCAGAGTTTACACATGGTAAGACCAGACGTACATGTAGGAAATGATCATGGACCAGAGTTTACACATGGTAAGACCAGACGTACATGTAGGAGATGTCCATGGACCAGAGTTTACACATGGTAAGACCAGACGTACATGTAGGAGATGTCCATGGACCAGAGTTTACACATGGTAAGACCAGACGTACATGTAGGAAATGATCATGGACCAGAGTTTACACATGGTAAGACCAGACGTACATGTAGGAGATGTCCATGGACCAGAGTTTACACATGGTAAGACCAGACGTACATGTAGGAGATGTCCATGGACCAGAGTTTACACATGGTAAGACCAGACGTACATGTAGGAGATGATCATGGACCAGAGTTTACACATGGTAAGACCAGACGTACATGTAGGAGATGATCATGGACCAAGTTTACACATGGTAAGACCAGACGTACATGTAGGAGATGTCCATGGACCAGAGTTTACACATGGTAAGACCAGACGTACATGTAGGAAATGATCATGGACCAGAGTTTACCATGTGTAAACTCATGGTAAGAGTTTACACATGGTAAGACCAGACGTACATGTAGGAGATGATCATGGACCAGAGTTTACACATGGTAAGACCAGACGTACATGTAGGAGATGATCATGGACCAGAGTTTACACATGGTAAGACCAGACGTACATGTAGGAGATGATCATGGACCAGAGTTTACACATGGTAAGACCAGACGTACATGTAGGAGATGACCATGGACCAGAGTTTACACATGGTAAGACCAGACGTACATGTAGGAGATGATCATGGACCAGAGTTTACACATGGTAAGACCAGACGTACATGTAGGAGATGTCCATGGACCAGAGTTTACACATGGTAAGACCAGACGTACATGTAGGAGATGATCATGGACCAGAGTTTACTGGTAAGAGTTTACACATGGTAAGACCAGACGTACATGTAGGAGATGATCATGGACCAGAGTTTACACATGGTAAGACCAGACGTACATGTAGGAGATGATCATGGACCAGAGTTTACACATGGTAAGACCAGACGTACATGTAGGAGATGTCCATGGACCAGAGTTTACGGATGGGTTAGTCCAAGCTACAGAAATACCAAACTGTTTTAAACTTAGGTAGAGCTCGATGGATTCATTGTTTTTGTGGTCGTTCAGGTAACCCAGCTTTACTGTGCCTTTACTGAAACCTAGACTTTGAACCTCAGATATCTATTGGTCTTTCATTTACCTTTAAAAACCTAATCATCAAACTAGTCCAAGCTAAAAACTTGTGCAATAGAGTGAGTAAGTCTGCAGCAGGACCCACCTTCCCTGTGGACTTGACACCTTTCCAGACGCAGAAATAAACCATGATCCACACGGCCATCAGGCACAGGGCGAGCTCCCATTTGATGGATCCCGGTTCATCCAAACCAGAGGAAATGTCCAGCACCTTGTTCCTGGAAATAAATTTCAAGAATTACCAAAAAATGTGTACTCTTTCAAGTTACACTCGCTCGCTCCTCTGTAAACAAACTCTCTTAAAGCGACGGTAACGTAGATGTTCTATGTAAAACCAAACTAATGCAGTTCTACAGGGATATTCACAAACATGACACATAGTTCCTACATTAACATTAGTATTAATTAAGCAAATAAATCCGTTCTTACTGTTTAACAACAAAATAAACAACCAAATTAGTAACACACTCATAACTAACTAATCTTAACTTGGCTCCCACTAAATGGCTTCCACATGTATTTACAGTATGAAAGATCTATTGCCTATAATGATGCCTATTAATGTAACCGGTTCATTGTAGGGGTGCCCAACTCCAAATTTACCCACATAAGATCTGGTTGGGGCCAGAAGTATAAAAGTGGTATAGATAGATTCAGTTAGAGATGAACTGGGGGAACCAAAGTAACTATACATTCTAATATATACATAAGAAAAGGCCTAGTTCAGATAAAAGGCAGAACTGATGAAAGAGAGATGATAGAGTACATATTTACTTAAAGATGTACTACAAATGCTTGAAACAAAGTAGACAATAATGAAAATATATATTCTAGTTAACATTTTCAGACAGGAGACAATTTCCGGAGACAATAGGCTTTAGAATGAAGTTTAACATGCCATAGTAGCCCCTTACAACACTGCTGCAAGTTGATAAAGATCATTAAAAAGAAATTCAGGGGCCACTATACGTTTTCTTGCGGTCCGGATTTGGCCCACGGTCCTGAATTTGACATAAGAAAGTAAGTATTGCTTATTGATATAGCGCCTTGCACAGACCAGAGTCACGAAGCACTTTATACTTTTGGGCATTTGTCTGAGAGGCACATGCCAGACCTATGTTTCTAGTGGAAGGGGAAACTGGAGCACCCGGAGGAAACCTACGCAGACACGGGGAGAACATGCAAACTCCACTCAGAAAGACCCTGTTCCGATCGAGATTCGAACCCAGGACCTTCTTGCTGAGATGCCATATATACATGCCAATTACTGTACAATACATTAAAAGTACTCCCAGTGACTAAACATGAAATGGGACTCATATATTCATATATTTGTTTATTTTCTCCGTATCGTTTATTTGATCAAGTTGGATTAAAATATACCTGCTAAAAGGCAAATTCATTCATTCATTCATTTTCAACCCTTAGATTAGTCCATTTCTGGGTCGGGGGGTGGCTATAAGACCCAATGCTCACAGCTCCAGTCCTTCTGATCCTCTGCGGGGGGGTTAAGTGTCTTGCCCAAGGACACAGCGACAGCAGACAACCCACAACCTTCAGACCCAAAGGCCATTAAAGGGCACATAACATTCAAATTTAGACTCCAGGGGTTCATCTTTACATTCCAGAGTTTACGATCTGCTTCGTAAATATCTGCACACAGTGTAGTTTACATGTTCTCCCCGTGTCTGGGTAGGTTTCCTCCGTGTGCTCCAGCGATCTATCTTTCTCGTTCACTCCAATATATCACCACATTTTTCCCAGGGTCGCTTGAAGGAGAAGCTAGCTGCCGTTAGCGTCCCGGGAAAGTAGCTCTCTGGGTATAAAAGGTTGGAGACACCTTCTCTAATGTGTTCATAATGAAGCATGAAATATAATAATCCAGACACCAGAGGGCACTATACTCAGACTGCATTCCCATGGGCTATACTCACTCCCAGAACTCGATGATGGGGGAGCGGCTCAGCACGCAGCTCTGGTTCCCTGTGATGTTGGCCAGAGTGGAGTTGACCAGGCTGGAGTTGCAGGTGGCCTGTTGGAAGATCTCGCTGCAGCTGGGCGTGTTCCATGGGTTGTCGCAGCCCACCCAGGGCAGGGTGGCTCTGAACGAGTGGACCAGGTAGTATAAGGCCCAGGTCAGCACCATGATGTAGTAGGTGTTACAGAAGAAGACGATGACCATGGACGAGAAGCCTAGACCTGCCACACACAAACACAAGTAAGGAAGTAAAGTTTATTTGTATAACACCTTTCATGAATGCATCGGTTTTATACAGCGCTTGTCAGGGCAGTGTCACATGTTTTTTCACTTTCTTACACTTTAACAGCTGCCCTGGGGCACACTGCACTGTAAAAAATACAACTCAAAATTGTTCACCTTACTAAGATTTTTGCATTCACTGACAATGAAATTGCCAATTTGAACTGCAACTGTCTGTTGTGAGCCTCTGGAACTGTCTGTTGTGAGCCTCTGGAACTCACTTTCAGAAGTTACTGATGAAAAGTTCATCTTATTTGATATATTAAGTTGATTTTACTTTGAAGTTGTAGGGAACTTCTGAAAGTGAGTTCAAGTTTCTCACAACAGAAAGTTCAAGTGGCTCACAACCGACTAATTTGACCAAAAAAATCATTGTATTTATTTTTACCAACCGTAATGGACAGGGCCAAGCCAAAGCAGCCCTGGATATTCCCTGGGTCAGTCTCAGAGACATTAGGTTTCCACTAATCAGGCTCACAGTGTGTGCGGCACGGTGGCTGAGTGGTTAGCACTCTCACTTCTTGACACGAAGGTCCTGGGTTTGAATCCCGGTCGGAACAGGGCCTTTCTGAGTGGAATTTGCATGTTCTTTGTGTCTGCATAGGTTTCCTCCGGGTGCTCCAGTTTCCCCTGCCCAAGTGACCTTGGTCGGTAAAATGCGCTATATAAATAAACATCATGATGGTTTAATGTGGGGCTACTTTAAACTCAAAATAGTAAGTTATTGTAGGGGACACTAATCTGAACTTAAAAAAGTAAGTAATTTCCAGTAACTTGAATTTAAACACTTAGTTGGCAGAACTTGGAAAACTTAGCTGACACAACTTAATAAGTGTAGTTCTTAAAAACGTGAAGAATTAAGTTAATGCCTTCAACTCAAAAATCCTTCGCAGCTTTGAAAGTTTGAGTTGAACTTTTTCTTTTTTGCAGTGTGACAGAAGCGAGGCAACCAGTCTGTGCCACCGGCCCCTCCCACCACCACCAACCATTCACACACACCAGACTCATTCTAATGTAGGGGAAGTGTCTTGCCTAAGGACACAACCACAGTTTGGAACTTTACAGCCACAGCCGCCCCACTGTGGCACCTGCTGTTCCCAGAGGTCTCCCATCACAGCACTAACTGGGCCCTCTCCTGCTTAGGTTCAGAGGTCTGACAGGATCTGGCTTTCACCTGCAGGTAAGGTCAGATAAAGTTGCTTCTATATATAAATATGGGTTAATTATTTTATTCCAGGTGCAGATTATTTATTATTAATAATTCACTATTGACTCTGATAAAGAGAGAGAGGACTCAGATCCTCCAGACCTGGTCCAGCCAGACCTGGTCCAGCCAGACCTGGTCCAGCCAGACCTGGTCCAGCCAGACCTGGTCCAGCCAGACCTGGTCCAGCCAGACCTGGTCCAGCCAGACCTGGTCCAGCCAGACCTGGTCCTGACCAGGTCCAGCCAGACCTGGTCCTGACCAGGTCCAGCCAGACCTGGTCCTGACCAGGCTCTTTGAGAGATGGGTCAGGGAGGTGGAAATCAACTGCCACCAATTCACACAGTACCAGCCTTTAATACATATTTGCAATAGGGGAAAAGATGTTTAAATATCTGCAAATGGTAAGCTGCCATTACAAAGTTTTTTTTTTAATTATTATCATTTTTCTTCTTCTTTAATAAATGTACAAATCCTTTAACAAGAAAACCTTCCAAAAAATGAATAAAACAAAAGTAAAACCCATTAAAGTCCCTCCCACCCCAGAGTCTGCGGGTTTCAGACACTTCCTCCCTGAGCCACGTCCCTTTCCCTGGAAGCATTTCTCCAGGAGTATTTTAGTGTAGTGCCTTTTTTATACAATTAGCTTTTGGTGAGAAAAGAATTGAGACTTTATCACGATGGAGAATTTCACAGTGATGAATGATTTACCCCCAAAAAGTTAGGTAACCGAGCTTTAATACACAGACAAATGCCTCCGCTCTCCACCTGATCACGGAGACTTTGAAGTTTCTGTCAATCATTCATCAGAAATCTTAAACCACAGTAAAATGCAGAACTTTTAACCCGGTGTTTTTATGACTCCATTTTGAGAAAATCCAAACCAGAGAAAGAGCTGTGACCTTTGTTTATCACTGTTTTAAAGAAACTTGAGTTACTTTTTAAATCCAATATATTTGAGGTCTGTGACAAAGTCCGAGCGCCAGAACTAATCATTATACAAATGATACAAAATATCAAGACCAGATTTGTAAACGCACAATAGCTTTTACTGAAGTCTTTTTTATATTTTTTATGACTAATTAGCATGCATTAAGTTCTTAACCAGCCAAAGAGTTCCATCTGTTTATTTAATTTAATTTTTGACTAAGGGTTTGTTTTTGTTTTTCTATATGTAGTGAAGATCCACAAACTGATTATGAAATTCCATGAGTCCTGTGTAGATTGAAATTAGGACTAAAAAGTGCTCAACCCGATCCACTAGGGGTTTTATAAAACAAGTTCCCAAAGTGCTGCACAGAGATAAAATCAACACATTTAAATATGCGCAAAGTAAAAAATAAATAAATAAATAAAAACAATAAAATACCAGTAAACTATAAACATGTGATAAAAACAATAAAATACTAGTTATCCGATTTAAAAATAATAAATAAATAAATAAAAATAATAAAACAAATAAAAACAAAATAAAAATAGGACCACACAACTCACGCCAAAGGCCAGAGAGTAAAAATGCGTTTTGAGACGAGACTTAAAACATTCCAACGAGGGAGCAGTTTTGACGCCTTAATAGGCTAGATTCACAAAAAAAGCCATAATAGAGATGCAAAACTCAGTAGCAAATTACCAGAGTAAACTCTTCTGTATTGATTTAATTGTGTGCGTAAAATATCGCAATACTGAACAAAATAGAAACATTTCCCCTACCACTAGTTCATACACAGTGGAAACATGGAGCCATTACAATAACTGGACAGGGTTAAAACAATGGCTCGTTGTCGGCTGTGGCCATCTCATGCTGTATGGGACTAAAATAACTCTGACTAAATGAGCCTGGTCTATATCTAGTTGCCTTGGCAGACATTTTGGATCTCTGGGCCTGAGGGGAAAGCAGGGTGTTTGTTTTATGCTCCACTGTTTAATACAAGTCAAGTAGACGGATGGCGAGGAGGAAGAAATGCAGAGAGGGAACCCCATCTCCTCTGCAAATCACAGCTCTAGCCATTACTGTGGGAATACAAATACTAGTTGATGCAGTCGAGAGATTGGGAGTCCTTCCACCTCTGACTTTGCCACAGAGCAGTAGAATGTTGCAAGCATCTTGTAAATCCTGCTCTTGTCCATCCACTCACAGAGCTCTCCAGCCCACGCCGAGAGTAAAGCTGATTTAGTATCAAGTGTCTCCTGCGACCGGGACATAAGTGTGCGTAAATGTCTCAACAGAGGACAGATAAGACGGAGCGGGAGGAGAGCGCCGCCGTGACAAAGATCTCAAACGCCACAATAACCCAGTCCAAGAAGAAGTTGTGCGGCCAGGCATGAGCGCACTGCTGCCTCCCAGACTGCAGCGAGGGAGTGGGGAGAGAGTGGGCGGGTGCACTGTGAGTTACTGTCACCGTCTCGAGCAAACGCTGTGAGGACGAGATGAATGCTCTGCTGACTTGTCACATGGAAGGCTTTTCCAGGATTCTGGTCGTGATGGTGTAATTTACAAAGTCAGGATTGTTTACGAGCGAGAAGACAAAATCCCCAGCCTTGTTACAACAGTGAGATGAAACAAATTATAAATGATTGTGCATGTATCTTTCACGCTGGTCTCAAACAAGCCTGTTGGGAAATTACGTTGCCTCGCATAGCATGTTCTTGAATAAGAGCTCAGACTAAATGCTTAGCGAACAAGTCTGAGTACCAGAAAATATGCTTCAAGCTCTCTCACATTGTTCACTCTTCTCGTGTACAAGTCTCTCCATGGCCTCGCACCAAAATACACAATGCAATGTTAAATAAAGTTCTTTCTATAGGGAACTTTTTCCTCTGCATTTGACCCATTCTGTTATATAGCAAGGGCCTCTATCAGGAGCAGTGGTCGGCGTAGTACAGCGCATGGGGATTTATCTCGAGATGTTGATGCCCAGCTTGGTCAAGACTTTACCAATTGTACATGTTTTTAGTTGTAGGAGAAACCAGAACACCCGGAGGAAACCTACGCAGACAAGGGGAGAACATAAAAAAGCTCCACTTAGAAAGGCCCTTCTGGTGCTCAGAGTCAGGACTAAACATGGGGAGGCAGCGTTTTCTATTTATTCAGCTGGAAATCTGGAAAAGTTTTCCTTAAATTGTGGGACAGACTTTGTCTCTGACCGTTTTACAAGCCTGAAAGCTGTGTGTATGGCTTGATGAGTTTCAATTATGATTTGAATGCACCCTTTCTGGTTATGTATAACACATATTACTCTTACATGGCAGGCTATTACTTTTGAACACAAATTTCAAGGGCTGAGAAAATTACACATACATGTCCTGAGTCATTCAAGTACACAAGCTTTTTCCCATGAAAAATGAAGCCTAAGTGGAACTTCAGACTGGAAGCCCACTCACTGACGTCACCGCACCAGGCTGGCCCATTCCTTCCTTAGTCTATACATCGGCTTTGTCACCTCCCCTGCCAGTCCAATCAAGCCAGCGCTTAAAACCAGGACACCACACGCTAAAAACAGCCTTTGAAGCACCACCTCCACCTCACAATTTTCTCGCTCACATCCACCTTGCCCTGTTGCGACCACCAGTGCTTAGGCCCCAGGATCATAATCTGCACTCAAGCACAGATCCTCACAAACTACAAACTAACTCGCAATCAAAAATTTTTTTAATGCATCTTGTCTGTTGTAGAGACAGGCTTCTTCTCTGGCAATGTTCAGATCCAGGTTAAAAACAGTTCAGTTTAGCTGTAAATGTATTTAATCTTCACACTTTTTAATGTTGGGGATTATTTATGATTGCAATGCCTCGTGTGACTGTCTCTATCTGGATTTGGTCAGCCCTTTATGAGTTTCTATTCATATAAACTTGCCCCTGTCTCTCCAGATTGAATCACCAGTAGAACATGCAGAATTAGCAAGGTCAGATTCAAAAGAAGAATTTTCAGTTAACAAGCAAACCAATCGCTCGGACATAAAATCGAAGATAAGAACTGGACCAAATGGCCTCCCTCCGATTGAAGTTGGTAATTGTCACACACACACATGTCAAAGCCAGTGTGTGTCTCTTTACAAGGGCAGCCATAACACACTCATTATTCTCAGCATTACCACAAGCTTTACTGGAGTAGATCTCAAAGTCCACGCTGGATATTTGGGAGCGCGCACACCTTATTTAAAAGCAATGAGGTCTGAGAAACGTCCTGCCGAAGCCGAACGCGGATTCATTTTTAATGCAGTCCAAATGAGTTTTATTTTGTGGGATTTCAAGGGACTGACAAGCTATTTGATGAATAATGTATAAGATTACTGAAAATTAGTTGGTGCACACAAGCAGCAGTGGCTCCTTATGGTCTCGCCATTTGAAACTGTGAGAAATGGACGTGTTAAAAATACGCAAACTCGAGCATAACAAATATTATTATTACACTATCCAAACTTTGATCCAGGAGCAAAATCCAGGTGTTTATGCAGTCGATTTGTACAATGCTCAAACAGCCACAGACACACAGCTTTCAGCAACAAATATTATCCTTTTGATCACACACACAATCATTGAAAACTTGCAAAATAGATATTTATTAGATAGATGCAAGTCTTATTGCTATTATTAATATTATATTATAAGATATTTTAGCATTTCAATGAACTCCCCCAAAAGTTAAAGCATTTTTATTATAATGATACAATGTCCATAACATGTAGTGAAATGACCGGGAAACAATACATCTGTCTTTAGTTTGTTTCATTTGACACCTCTGGTTTGAGCAAATATTAAGTTAAACAATTGTTTTATATTTAACAATTTAACTTCTAATGATGTGTTGGGTGGGTGCAGCTCTGACTGCCACCTCCCCGACCCAGAAATGGATTAAGGGGAAGAAGATGGAGGGATGGATGTGTTGGGTTACAATTTTATGTTAAATTGAATGGCTCATTTTCCTGAAGCCCATTGCCATCAATACTGCTACTAATAATTATTGAAATATTAGGGGCCACTAAAGATTGTCGTGCGGACCGGATTTGGCCCTCGAGCCTGAGTTTGACTTGGTTTAAGCAAAAGAAAGGTTCGAGAATTATGTTTTAGAATAGCAGTGTTACACTATTCCCACCGTCAAATCTCAGCCAATCAGCTGCTGATAAAGTGACTTCAGTAAGATACAAAGACCGTCTTGGCAGAAGCACCTTTGCATCGTCATAATAATTCTGTAAAAGCTGTTATGATTGAACTGCACTTCCCAAGCTACTCCTTTTTCATCTTATTTAAGCTACAATATAATAAAGCATAAGAAAATTGCTAATTGTTACTGTGGCAACGGCGCTAGATATTTCATCACTCAATGAATCCGTGACCACGAGACACTTTCATCAAAACCATTTATGTTGTATAACTCTAAATGTATTTTTCCTTGCGGTGCAACATCTGTGACTAGAGAAACACAGCCTTTTGGAGAATTCTGATAAATTTAGGACATATATAAACACATGTGTATTTATATACATATGTGGATCAATGCACTCTGTCAAATAAACCAAGATAAATGCATTAAAACATCAAACACCAGTTCACACTTCAGATATTAATTCTGCTCCTACATAGTTATTATTTTGAACCAGCTAATGCTACTATGGCGGATTATTAGAACCAATCAATAAAATGCCTTCATAACATAAAAAGGTTAGAAGAAAACAATAGCCACAAGTGCAAAAGATGAGAAAACTTCACACATACAAAGAAAACACATATTTTTGAAGTGAAGTAGCTCTGACACTAGTCGCCACCTCTGCTTTATTAGCAAACTTTGTCTACATATAAGTTTTCTAAGAAGAAATTCTTTTGCAAGATTCTTTCTGTTGTAAAAACCACATTGGTTTTTAAGGTTTATTTTAAAAAACACGAAGATCCCCCAGGTTTAAATCTCCTTTAAACTGTGTGCGTGCCCTTTCCATGTGCTTTGTGGACAGAGTCAGGGCAGAGACTTACGGGCTCCGTGAGCTCCAGCACCGTGGCCTTGTACGTGATGGGGCTGCAGTCTCTGGTGCGGCCCACGGGGGTGCAGGGCAGGAACTTAGGGCCCAGGTCGTCTCCGTCCAGAACATCCACAGTCAGGGTGGTGGTGGTGGTCCGGCGCTCGCTCGGGTTGGCAGCTCGATCCTACAGGACACGGGGGAAAGAATGTAAGATACTGAGACTGAAGTGGGATTCATGAAAAAAACTATAATACTTTCTTCTTTTTGATGCTAAAGTTATAGATTTAATATATAGTTTATCGTTCATTTATCTTGTGCCGTGTGCTCCTCGTTCCTACTGTTCTATAACTGGTAATGCAACACTGACATTTCCCCACTGTGGGATGAATAAAGGATCTCTGGACATTAGAAAGTAGTCAATACGGTTGCATTTGTCAAAGTTCCCGAAAGCATTAAGCAAATGAAATAAATATGTTTTGAGATATATTTGGCTAATGGCCAAAGCAGCGGCACCAGTGGATCTCCTCCGGCTCGGACTGCACCCCCCCTCGTCCTCGTCCTCGTTCTACAGTCTGAGTCCTGGATCTACAGTCTCAGTCCTGGATCTACAGCCTGAGTCCTGGATCTACAACCTGAGTCCTGGATCTACAACCTGAGTCCTGGATCTACAGTCTCAGTCCTTGTTCTACAGCCTGAGTCCTGGATCTACAGTCTCAGTCCTGGATCTACAGCCTGAGTCCTGGATCTACAGTCTCAGTCCTGGATCTACAACCTGAGTCCTGGATCTACAGTCTCAGTCCTGGATCTACAGCCTGAGTCCTGGATCTACAGCCTGAGTCCTGGATCTACAGCCTGAGTCCTGGATCTACAGCCTGAGTCCTGGATCTACAGCCTGTCCGTCCGTGGGAGGTTTCTCACATTTTATCTCATTTCATAAAGTTGTATAAACTATGGATAAAGTTATTTTAGATTATCAAATATTCAAACCATACAAGTCCAAATAACAGTATTTGAGGCTTTCCAAACTCTTCTTGTTACATACACTACACAAAACAGGTTTTATTCCTTTAGGTTTAAAGCTGAGTTTGAGCCACGCTGAAGTACATCTCTGTAGGAGAAATTAAAATGACCTCTTTCCTCAATCAAAGACATTTTGTTGTATATTGAGACATATTATAACTTCTGTCTCCACTGTGTGTAAATCCCTGCTTCGAATCCCCAGAGACGGGACACGAAGCAGGTCCTACGCTGAGGTGACCGCGGGGGGGCCTCTGCGCTCTGGCACGGTGCAGAGTCCTCCCGTAGTTGCTGCCTCGCCCGCGGGGGAGTCTTTGCGCTCAATTTTGGCGCGGAGCTCCCCCGCGGAGGCTGTCTCGCCTGCTGGAGGATCTCTCCGCCCGGTGCATGGCCCTCCCACAACCGCCCGCACTACCACCACCACCAACCCCGCTGCAGGGCGCCGGCTCGGTCTCCGGCTCCAACCTCCTGCTCCACTGCGGCTCACGGGGCTCGCAGCAGCTCTGCTCCGGGCACTTCCCAACGCTCTCCTGTCCCCTGCTCTCCCCCGGGCCCTACTCCAGTCACACCCTCCCCTCCACGGCCTCTGTTTGCACCAACTACACTCCTGGTGGGGGACTCTATCATCAAACACTGTAAGTTCTTCAATGCAATCACGCACTGCTTTCCTGGAGCCACTGTCCCCACCCATCCTCACGAAACTACCCGCACTTCTACAGACAGCACCCCCCACAATAACCCGGATCATAATACATGTTGGTACAAATGACACTTCACTTCGCCAACTGAAACCACCAAACTCCATTTTAAGGACCTTTTTAACCTTTTATTGAAATCCGGAAAAAGTGTTTTTATCTCTGGCCCTCTGCCCACTTTGAACGGGGCGTGGAACGTTTTAGCAGGATATTATCACTCAAATTGGCTTCAAAACTCATCACAACAGCACAACTTTGGTTTTATTGACAAGTTTTATATGTTCTGGAACCGCCACCCCTTCTTCACACCCGATGGACTCCATATCAATAAACTCGGCACCCGGTACCTGATTTCAAACATCACCCACTCAGTCCAATCCCGTCCCCCGCACCTCTGACGATTCACCACTTCATCCCACATCATTCCTGCCCCTCTGGACTCAACATCGGTCCCTGCTCCCCCTCCAGCAAGGAATTTCAGTTCTGTCCATTACCCCGCCCCTACTGACCGCCCATAATCCGGGATACCGTCCCTCAAACACCCTCATCCCTATTGCCTTTGCTCCTCCACATCTCTTCTCCCCTCACCACAAACAAAAATGACCCCCCTATCTACCATCAGGTTTGCTCTTTTAAATGTACGCCTCTCTTTTAAAACTAAGACTTTTACTGTAAACGATTTGATTTTAGAACACGAACTGGATGGTATGTTTTTAACTGAGACGTGGCTGGGTCCGGATGCTCCGGCTGTTCTTACAGAGGCTTCCCCTCCCGATTTTAGCTTTGCTTTTAAAACAAGAGAAGGAAAGAGAGGTGGCGGCACAGCCTCAATATGCAGTAACGCCCTGGCCACCAAAACCTATTGTTTTTAACCAATACTCAAGTTTTGAGTATCACTCTCTTGTTTTTAGCAACCCCAAAATTTTAACAGTAATTATTTATAGGCCACCTAAAAAGTGCAGCCTTTTTATTCATGAATTCTCAGCGTTTTATCACAGTTACACAATTCTTACAACATGATAATTTTAACCGGTGATTTTAACATACACATGACAATCCCTCTGACAATTTTACCCTAGATTTCTTAGATGTTCTTAATTACATGGATTTTACCCAACACGTCAGACAGCCAACACACAACAGGGGGACGCACCCACGACCTGGTCATTACCAATGGCCTGACTGGGAAGAGTCCTCTGTTGTCGACTTGGCTGTCTCGCGACCACTACTGGGTGTTTTTTAAACATCACTGGTTGTATTCAGCGTGAGACCTCCTGTGAGAAACCGATGAGGAGCGACTCTAACCCTCAGTGGCTGCAAAATTCTATCGACATCCTAAACAACACTCCACTTGGTTTTACTGCGCCCCTGTGATTTTACAGCAAATGATTTAACAGATAGACTTAGTGTCGCATGGATCAAGTCGTCTTTAAAACCAAAAATCATAAAAACAAAATCCTGTACCCCATGGAGAAATGAGGAAGTACGGAAAATGACCGAGAGTGGCAAGGTGGCAGAACCAAGGTGGAGGAAAGATAAAATACAATCAAATAGAACTATATAAAAGCAATCAAAAAGCTACATAACACAATTCTGGGGTCTTTCCTGCAGCCTTCAAAGCGGCTGTGGTGAGAGACCCCTTCTGAAAGAAGAGCAATTTAGATTTTAATGATTTTAACAACTACAGACCGGTATCCAACTTACCATTTTTAAGCAACATTTTAGAAAAAACTTGTTTTTACCCAGCACAATGCCTTTTTAGATTAGCAGCAAATTTTAGAGACATTTCAATCAGGTTTTAGGGTGAACCACAGCACAGAGACTGCTCTTTTAAAGATTTTAAATGATTTTAGACTAAGTTATGATTCTAAAAAGGTGACCGTGTTGGTTCTACTGGATCTTAGCGCTGCCTTCGACACAGTAGACCACACCATTCTTTTATCACGCCTACAACACCTCGGCCTCTCTGGTGCTGTCCACAAATGGTTCACTTCTTATTTAACAGACAGATCCTTCATGGTATACCTGGATACCTGCTCCTCTCAGGTCCATAAAATCACATGTGGTGTGCCCCAGGGTTCCATTTTAGGTCCAGTCCTTTTTAACGTGTACATGCTCCCTCTTGGCGGTGTCATCAGGAGACATGGAATTAACTTCCACAGTTATGCAGATGATACACAGCTGTACATCTCCTGATGATACACAGCTGTACATCTCCTGATGATACACAGCTGTACATCTCCTGATGATACACAGCTGTACATCTCCTGATGATACACAGCTGTACATCTCCTGATGATACACAGCTGTACATCTCCATGTCTCTGATGACACCAGGCCAATGGATGCTCTTTTTAACTGCATTTTAGACCTGAAATCCTGGATGGCAGAAAACTTTCTCCAGCTTAACCAGGACAAAACTGAGGTTTTAGTCATCGGTCCCGAGGCCGAAACTTTTACCAAAACTCCAATCACACTCTTTTAATCCATCACCACATGTGAAAAACCTGGGCGTAATTTTTGACTCTGAGCTGACTTTTATTCCTCACATTAAGAATATAACAAAAATAGGTTTTTATCATCTGAAGAACATCGCCAGAGTCCGCCCCATTCTCTCTCGGGGAACACGGAGACGCTGATGCTTTTATCACCAGTCGCATTGACTACTGTAATGCCCTGCTCTCTGGTCTTCCCAAAAAGAACATTGCAAGTCTTCAATTACTCCAAAACTCGGCCGCACGTGTCCTGACTAAGACCAGGGGGCGGGACCACATTACACCGGTTTTAAAATCGCTGCATTGGCTCCCCGTGTGTTTCAGGATTGATTTTAAAGGCACACCGTGTAACTCTTGGCCACTAGGGGCGCTAGACCTGCAACTTTCACGTTTAGCGCCCCTAGTGGCCACAAGCAACTCAGCACTGTCGCAAAAGTCAACAAACAGTCAGCCGGTGTCTTTTGAGTGTGTATTCAGACAGCATGCACTGGTGTGTGTGTTCAAACTGTAGAGACATGCCTACAGATATTGAGAGACTCTGCTGTGGTCAGCCTCCAGACCGCTGCATTAGTAATCTACCACACATGGACTTCTATATCCTGGATGAGGGAGTTCTGCGTCTAGCTCGTGCTGCGTGGAATGACATCTTTGCAGTCGATGACATCCAGGAACCAGGTGAAGAGCAGCGCTCATACAGACATGCAGCTTACAGCACGATCCCTTTCGCGTTTCCTCTTTTTAGCCTCCTCCGAAGGTTTAAAATTTTTCCTTGCCTCAGCCATGACCAGGAGTCGAGCAGGTGAAAAATGAGTAGCAAAAGCCTTAGCTCCATGAGTATATCAGCGCCTGTAGCCGTAAAGCAAGTCTTTCTTCCAAGTCACGTGACCTGGTGGCAGACGGTCCGTCTGCTCGAAACTTACATGGGCGGTATTTCAAGAGGGCAGCCCCGCTCGGAGCATTGCAAGTGTCAAGCGCTGTATATTGGCCCAAGTATTCATATAAAATAACTCATATGTGTCAACTCTTTAGGTCACAAAGTCCGCGATGTGCCTTTAAGGTTCTCCTAATGGTTTTCAAATGTCTTAATGGTCTTGGGCCTTCTTATCTTTCAGAACTGCTTTTATCCTATGAACCCTCCCGGCCCCTGCGCTCCTCCGGCAGCAGACTCCTAACCATCCCCAAAGTCAGGACACACACTCACGGCGAGGCATCTTTCCAGCACTACGGCCCCCGTCTCTGGAACGGTCTGCCGGAGGAGCTCAGGGCCGCAGAGAACGTTCATATTTTTAAAAGCAGGCTCAAGACGCACCTTTTTAGATTAGCTTTTGATTAGTATTTATTAGTCCATTTTTATATATTCTATTTATCTTTTATTATTTATTATATTGCTATTGCTTTTATTCATGTTTTGTGTGATAGTTCCTTTCAGGCTCACATTTTAGTGTTTTACTTATTGTATTGTTTTTAGTATCCCCAGTGTTTCCTCTGGAGGAGCCCTCTGCGCAGGGAGCGGTGGTTGGCTGTGGCTGTGGGGGTCGGACTCTTGGACCTGGTGGGGGCCCGGGGCCTCGGTTTTGGGTCTCCTCTGGGTCCTGTGTCGTCCCCTTTGGCTAAGGGCGGCTCTCTGCTCCTGGCGCTGACGGCTCCGTGGATGGCGTTTCTTCAGCCGGTTGCATCTGAACCCTGCCAAGTCTCTTATCATCGTTTTATTGTTTTATTGGTGCGTGTGTGTGTGCGCGTGTGTGTGTGTGTGTGTGCGCGTGTGTGTGTGGGTGGGGGGGGGTGGTGTTTGCTTGTGGTCTGGGGAGGGTCTGTTGGGCGGTCGGGGGGAGGGCATGGGCAGGATTGTTTTTTAGCCAAACTGTAAAGCACTTTGTGTTGCATTTGTTGTATGAAAAGCGCTTTATAAATAAACTTTGATTGATTGATTGATTGATTGAAACAGTTTTTAGTCATACGAATCAGAACATTCTCCGAGCATAAGAGAGGCTCACATTATTGAGTTTGAATACTGCTAAAAGAATGTTACTGGTGAGACAAACATCAGTAGTATTTAAAGTTACATCCCCCAGCTTTAAAAGAACCTGTAGCTTCAGAGCAGGAAGTGAGCGGAGGAAGAGGTAAATGGTTGACCAGAACAAGGGCAATAAACAAGAGGTCAAGGAGAGGGTTCTGTGGATGGGGGGGGGGGCATTACTTTGGTATGGGGCATTACTTTGGTATGGGGCATTACTTGTATTACTTTGGTATGGGGCATTACTTTGGTATGGGGCATTACTTTGGTTGGGGTACTTTGTATGGGCATTACTTTAGTATGGGGCATTACTTTGGTATGGGGCATTACTTTATGTATGGGGGCATTACTTTGGTATGGGGCATTACTTTAGTATGGGGCATACTTTGGTATGGGGCATTACTTTAGTATGGGGCATTACTTTAGTATGGGGCATTACTTTGGTATGGGGCATTACTTTGGTATGGGGCATTACTTTGGTATGGGGCATTACTTTAGTATGGGGCATTACTTTGGTATGGGGCATTACTTTGGTATGGGGCATTACTTTAGTATGGGGCATTACTTTAGTATGGGGCATTACTTTGGTATGGGGCATTACTTTGGTATGGGGCATTACTTTGGTATGGGGCATTACTTTAGTATGGGGCATTACTTTGGTATGGGGCATTACTTTGGTATGGGGCATTACTTTGGTATGGGGCATTACTTTGGTATGGGCATTACTTGGTATGCATTACTTTGGTATGGGGCATTACTTTGGTTGGGCATTACTTTAGTATGGGGCATTACTTTGGTATGGGGCATTACTTTGGGTATTACTTGTATGGGGCATTACTTTTTGGTATGGGGCATTACTTTGGTATGGGGGGCATTACTTTGGTATGGGGCATTACTTTATGGGGCATTACTTTTGGTATGGGGCATTACTTTGGTATGGGGCATTACTTTGGTATGGGGCATTACTTTGGTATGGGGCATCACTTTGGTATGGGGCATTACTTTGGTATGGGGCATTACTTTGGTATGGGGCTTTACTTTGGGTATGGGGCATCACTTTGGGTATGGGCCATTACTTTGGTATGGGGCATTACTTCGGCATGGGGCATTACTTCGGTATGGGGCATTACTTTGGGTATGGGGCATTTCTTTTAGCATGGGGCATTACTTTGGTATCAGGCATCACTTTGGGTATGGGCCATTACTTCCATATGAGGCATTACGTCAGTATGGGGCATTACTTTGGGTATGGGGCATTTTTTTGGTATGGGGCATTACTTTGGGTATGGGCTTTACTTTGGGTATGGGTCATTACTTTTGGTATGGGGCATTACTTCGGTATGGGGAATTACTTTAGCAAGGGGCATTACTTTAGTATGGGGCATTACTTTGGGTATGGGGCATTACTTTATTATGGGGCATTTCTGTTAGCATGAGGCACTAGAGGCTGTTCCCAAATTTCTAAACTGTACAGTCCTTAAACAAATAATGTAAATAAATAATCTCACTTGACCCAATGGGCACTTTTTTTAAAACAAAAAATACAAAACAGCGTCGGCCATTTTGGATTAATTAATGTTATTTAAACCTATTATTCTTCACAAAATACATTCACACAAGAACATAAAATGGCCGTTCTACTGACTTGGACAGGTCCGGCTTCAGACCGATCTCCTGAGGTTTGTACGAATGAGAGGACGGAGAAGTCACCTCCAAATCCCTGCATCCGTACGACCAGTCATTACTATATTTAGGAGACAAATGAGACGAAGAGGAAAGAGAGGGAGGTGGGAGAGGACAGAGAGGGAGGGGTCAGACAAGAGGAGTGTGTGGCTGCAGTCCCGCGAACCTCCACTGGGGGCAATCTGACTTTTACACTGGCAAATAGGACAGGATGATACAGACTTAAAGGTGCAGTAAGCGGTTTTGTTAGCTTAGCCGTAGCACCAACTGGAAACCACTCCCCCCCTCCCCTCACCTCGCCATCAAACCACTCCCCCCTACCCTTGCCCTCAATAAAACCACTCCCCCTCCCTCCCCCTCTCCCCCAAACCACCACTCCCTCTCCACTAAACCACTTCCCCTCCCCTCTCCCCCCAAACCACTCCCTCCCTCGCCTCTCCACCAACCACTCCCCCTCCCCTCCCCCTCTCCACTAAACCACTCCCCCCTCCCCTCCCCTCCCCTCTCCACCAAACCACTCCCCCTCCCCTCCCCTCTCCACCAAACCACTCCCCTCCCCTCCCCCCCAAACCACTCCCTCCCTCCCCTCTCCACTAAACCACCACCCCTCCCCTCTCACCAAACCACTCCCCCCTCCCCCACTCCCTCCCCTCCCCTCTCCACTAAACCACTTCCCCCTCCCCTCTCCCCCCAAACCACTCCCTCCCTCCCTTCTCCACTAAACCACACTCCCCCCACCCCACGCCACCCCTCTCCCCACTCCCCTCGCCTCTCCACCAAACCACTCCCCCCTCCCCTCGCCTCTCCACCAAACCAAACATCCAGCATTTTCTTTTCTTTGTCACAACAGGGCTTAACCCAATGGGTACTTTTTAAAAACTACAAACAGTGTCGGCCATTTTGAATTATTTGTTATGTGATTTGAACCGATTATTCTTCACCTAATACATTCACACAAGAATATAAAATGGCCGTTCTGACTTGAACAGGTCCGGCTCATTTTTGGAGACTATAGACATCTGCTCAATTCCATTACTATCTGAAAACTCATGATAACTTGATACTTTTAGGGTTTAGGGACGTTTTCCCACAATAATAAAAAAAATGCATCTGGAAAAAGAATCACTGACTGCATCTTTAATTTCTCTCCTAAATCCAGATTCTTGAGTCCGGCTTGAACAGGGTCTGAGTGACAGCTGGACCTTTACCATGTGAGTTATACGTCCTGGGGCTTTGTCCTGAATGCCTCGCTCTTTTCCCCTCATTTCAGTGTCTCTTCCATCTCTTTAATGTCCTCTCTTCCACACAACACGACGCACACATCTCCAGGTAACCCCCATGTTATGTGGAGAGCCAACACATGTGCCAAAATGCAGACCTTTTCCACGTAGACCTTCTGGCAGACAAGAGCCGCCTCTCACACTTATACTGTGAATTAACTGAATAAATAACACTTTTAGACATTTGTAATGACAAGCTCTTTGTGTGTATCAGATTCTAACGCTGATAAAGTATTAAAACGCTTGAAATGAAACTTGAATTATTACCTATTGTTCAAAATGTAGGTTGTCAGACTTAAATAGTTTTGTCAGTGAATGTGCGGTTTGTGTCTTAGTCAAACAAAATTAATTTTAGTGGAAAATTACAAAGATTTCTGAGAGAAAACCGCTAAAAATACGGAGCCATGTTGCAAATTTGCCGAGGATTTTGGCATTTACTTTGACATTCAGACCAAACTCACTTCAATAGCCTTGTTTTAAACAAGTGATTATTGAATTGTATTTTAATATGTATTTTAATAACGTAAACTTCTTATCCTAACTGTATGTTAATATGTCTGTCAGTAAGTTATGGATGGAAAGAAGCTGGTGCTAAATCTGGTGCAGGATCTTTTTAACCCTAACCCTACTGTTACTGCACATGGTCCTTCATAAATTAAACTTAAGTATGTCTAAATAGTTGTCTTAAAGTTTAGGGATTTTTATTGTACCTGAAAAGATAGGCCGGCAGACGACCAAGAAGGTTTTTGGCAAATTGTACAGTTTTCCATCTCATTTGAGAATTCTCTTTTTCTCCAGTACACTGACGATTTGATCTTTTAGTATGAGTTTATACTGCAGACTTAGGCTAACTTGGTTTTATTTATTATTTATTATTGATCCACTGGTGTCAAAAGTTATCATGTGATCGTTCAATGCTATGCTAGTTCAGGCAAAAGGTTCTCAAGGTAAAAAAAGTGTTTAAAATAACTGAAATAACCAACGCTGTCAGCAATGGGAGGCAGTCTCCTTCACACATGTGTTGGTCCAATGCACTGAAGTGTAATCGAGTAAAACTGTGGTTATTTTGTGTTTATAATAGTTATTTTTCTTGATTTTCCCTGCCTGAGATGTTGCAGCAGCTCAGTGTTCATGGTTTTACACTGGTCCAGACCAGAGCAGAGAGGATTCATGGTTTTACACTGGTCCAAACCAAGGATTCATGGTCCAAACCAAGTGGATCAGGAGAAAATCCACTGGAGGAATGCTAACAACGTACAGTATACAAGATTTGACTTTGGACCAGAGCAGAGTAAATGGTCTGAACCAAGCGACTCCACCTCTGCTGCTGTGACCTGAAGGACTGGTGCTGACTATTGTTAGATATTTTTAGAATTATCTTTTTATTTGTTTAGTTGTTTGGATGGATGTGTTTCTGCTGCTACTGGACACCTGTGTTTCTCATACAGGGATCAATAAAGTATCTATCTACCTATCTATGTGAAACTATATCAAATCCAGAAAACAGTACTAATAATAATAATATAATAATAATAATAATAATAATGAAGTGTTTTGCGCTCACCTCCTCCGTTCTTGTAGCAAAGGTACGGAAACCTCCAGACGTTCCCCAGACCCACGGCGAAGCCCACACAGCTCATGATGAAGTCCATTTGTCGGGTCCATGTTTCCCGCTCTGGATATGCTCCTGGCACTGGCCCAGAGTCACCTGTGACCACCGTGGCGACCACGGTGCCGTTGTCAGCCGGTGCAGTGGGGTGGAGATGGCTGCCGCCGCCGTTGGCTGCAAAATGGTTCTTTTTGTTGAGTTCATCCAGAAATGTTGAGGACGCAGAGGCGGGCAGAGACTGTTTTTCATTCTTCTCCATCCTCACAGGTCTCAAAGTTCAGATTTATTTATATTTACTGCTTGAATCTCTCACTGTCACTGGCTGCTTTCACAGAGCGGTCGGCTGTTAAAAATATTGAATTTGTTTAGTGAGAATTTCAAAGACCATCAAAGATTTGAGTGAATAGATAAAACCTTTTTTTCAAACGTGGGCCAATCAAAATGGTCCAAAACAATTATAAGATTTCTTGTCCAATAAATTGCCCTCAGCTTTAGTCCAATGCTAGTGTTAGAAACTAAACTACAGTCTTTATAATAGAAACAATGAAGCTGTAACTGAACAACTGCATGGTCTGTTTTGCAGCTTGGAAACTGAATATAAACTTTCAGTAAAAGTCACTTATCAGCAGAAGAACAAAGCGTTATAAGTCAGTAATAATGCAAATAAACTATTCAAACCTAATTAAATAAATGAGTCTGAGGGCCCGGAGCGGCTGGACCAAACACCGTTAGAAGTCTGTAATTATGGATAACCCTGTCCCACAGTGTTTACGTTAATCCTCTGCTGCGTGCGGGGTTAGAGCTCACCTGTCCCCGCTGCAGAGCCCTCTCCTGCCGCTGCAGCTCCTCCGGCAGATGTTTATGGTTCACTCCGCTGCTTTCTCAGTCACCTCCGCGATGACAGGAGTCACTTCAGTAAGATCAGTCAGAGATGTTTTGCAAAACTCTAGGTTAGGAACAAAAATACACAAAGAAAACGCTAAAAAAAATAAACGCCACAGAATGCACAGCGACCTTCAAAAACAATCCACGAAACACTTGAATGTGAGTCTGAAGAATCGCATGAGACTTCACGGAGGGGTGGTCCTCAGCGGCCTGCTCAGCGGAATCCTGCGGGGGTTGGGAGTGCGGAGCCCGGCTCTGGGGGTTTCAGGCGCCGCGGGGCTGCAGGTCCAAAAGAGACCCGAGCTCCATCTGTTTTGAGGCCGAAAATGAGAGCAGGAGGCTGGGCAGCTTGTGCTCAGTCAGGACGATGTCCTGTCACAGTCACGGAGGTATTTCACGTCAGCTACGTCAGTGCGCGTGCCTGTCTGTCCGAGTGTCTGCGGACCGTAGGACGTGCGCGGCTTTATAAACTCTGCTGGTGACGTAATGGGCATGGCCCCGCCCACACGGCTGTTTCAGAGCAGCCCGTTATTTTACCGGAGCACGAGCTGCGTACGTCACCGGGATCTCGCCGTTTTTTTGTTCTCTTTTTTTCTTTAATAAACGCAGCTACCTCACGATTTTCCTCGCGTTCATACGTCACGCTGGAGCTTCACACACGCGCACATACACGCACACAGGCACGCACACATCAGACCATGCGGTGCGGGTCTGGAGGGGAGGGGGGGCTGCCAGGATCAGATTAGAGCAGAAGAATGCGGCCGTGTGAAGGACAGAGCTGTGGAGGTCAGATGCAGTGTGGGCACCTGCAGTGAGCTCCTGAGCCACTAGTGGGCAGCAGAGCAGATCATGTTGGGATTGTGCACACGGTGAATGAACAACGATTACTCATGTTACTCACAACGATACATAACATTACACCCTCCTCTGTAGGTCACGCTGCCTGGGGCTCTTCAATAACCTCCAATTACCTTCAATAACCTGAACATGCTTTGTTTTGATGTAAACATCTGCTAATAATGGTTATCTTTCATAAGGATCCGTTTAAGATTGAAATAAAGATATCCAGGCCTATCTAAACTAAAGAACACATTAGTTAAGCTTAAGGGTAATGCTTAATTACTCTGATTATGGAAGTCAGCTCTGTTCCTTATCTCTGGGGATAAGGAACATTGCGCTGCTCTGACCATAATATTGTCCAACTACAGCCTGTATGCACCTCTATCGCCTCTATCACAGGCTTACACAGACAACCAGCCATTCCCCGGCGGGTCCAGAGGTGGAGTGTGAAGACAGGCTGATGAACTGTGTGACCACGGGGACAACATCAACGCCATCATGGAATGCATTTCGGATTACATCAACTTCTGTTGTGAAATCGCTGTGCCTTCCAAGATGGTCCAATGTTTCGCCAACAACAAGCCGTGGATGAACGCTGAAATTAAGGCCCTGCTGAAGGAGAAGAAGAGGCCTTTCTATCAGAATCAGAATCAGAATCATTTTTATTGCCACGTAAGTAACAGGAGGTCACAGACTTGGAAATTGCTTTGGCTCAGTGCAACAGTCAGAAAGAGATAATAAAAATAAGAATAAAAAACACTTCTAAAGAATAAATTTAAATTTAAAATAGAGTTACAGTTACTATTTATAATATACAAGTGCACATGGTGCACACAATGTAAGGTGACAGCAGTACAGTGAAGTAAAGTGACTTTATAAAGGGCGGGGGGACAGGTTAAGAAGTGTTCAAGAGTCCAACAGCAGAGGGGAAGAAACTGTTCTTGTGGCGGGAGGTTCTAGTCCTGATGGACCGCAGTCTCCTGCCTGAGGGGAGTGGTTGGAATAGTCCATGTGCAGGTGAGAGGGGTCGGCTGTGATACGACCAGCCCGGCCTCGAGCTCGGGCGACGTACAGGTCCTGCAGCGATGGAAGGCTGCGGCCGATCACTTCCTCTGCAGAGGAAGTGATCAAAGGACAGACAGGCAGTGAGAGAGGTACAACGGAGACTGAGGCTGAACATCAGGAATGCAAAAGCCATGCAAAGGAGCCTGAAGACCATCCCGGGCTTCAAAGTCCGGCCTGTGGGGGACCTCCGGTGGGTTAATGATCTGAACAGATTCTTTCTGCGTTTTGATCAGAGAACCACCCCTCTCCCAGCCCCAGCAGTGGACAATAGCTGTGTTTCCACTGCAGAAACCTCAGGGTAATTTTCCAGGGTCAGCCCCGTTGGTGCGTGTCTCCACTGCAGCAACTTGCCCCACAGGGACATTTACAGGAACTTTTATGGGAACTTTTATGGGAACCATGGAGTCCCTCCTCCATGGTAAGTACTCCGTTGGGCCCTGAACAGCTCCTGGTGGAACTTGAGGTTAACTCGGCGCTGATTGACGAAAGGTAGAATAGGCTCTGACGCAAGCAGAAAGCTGTAAAGCAATCAGCATTTTAAAAGAGAGGACCACAGAGAGGACCAAGGGAGAGGACCGCTGGGAGGACCACAGAGAGGACCACTGAGAGGACCAAAGAGAAGACCACAAAGAGGACCAAAAAAAAGACCACTGAGAGGACCACTGAGAGGACCAAAGTAGAGGACCGCTGAGAGGACCACAGAGAGGACCCCAGAGAGGACCACAGAGAGGACCACAGAGAGGACCACAGAGAGGACCACAGAGAGGACCACAGAGAGGACCACTGAGAGGACCACAGAGACGACCACAGAGAAGACCACAGAGAAGACCACTGAGAGGACCAGTGAGAGGACCACAGAGAGGACCACTGAGAGGACCACAGAGAGGACCACAGAGAGGACCGCAGTGAGGACCACTGAGAGGACCACAGAGAGGGAGAGGATGGTTCCTGTAGAAGTTCCACCCCCTTCTTTTACCAGGAACTCCTGCGGTGGAAATAGCCCGGTCGTTCACACCTCCGTCAGTGCCCCACGGCCCCCCTCCCCTCAGACACATGGTCTCACTCAGCCCCCCCCCCCCCCCCCCCCCCCATTTCTTTCACACCTGCTCAAGTGTAATGAAGAGGTGTGATGAAGATAATTAAAGAAGGCCTGTGGACCAGACAAAACCAGCTCCAGGCTCCTTAACTCCTGCGCAGACTGTGCAGGGTTATGGAGCACGTCTTCAACCTGAGCCTCAGGCTGAGGTCGGTACCACAGATCTGGAAGACCTCCTGTGTGGTACCAGTGCCCAAGAAACCACGGGCCAAAGACCTCAGCGACTTCAGGTCGGTGGCTCTAACATCCCACTGCATGAAGACACTGGAGAGACTGGTCCTGGGACATCTCCGCTCCACTCTGAGCCCAGCGATGGACCCGCTGCAGTTCGCCTACAGGCCGGGCATCGGAGTAGAGGACGCCATCATCTCCCTCCACCATCGCTCACTGTCCCACCTGGAGAAACCCGGCACCACTGTGAGGATTCTGTTCTTCGACTTCTCCAGTGCCTTCAACACCATCCAGCCGAGGCTTCTCAGGGACAAGCTGGAGACAGCTGGAGTGGACTATGACCTGTCCCAGTGGATCCTGGACTATCTCACAGACAGACCCCAGTTTGTGAGAACCAGTGACTTTGTGTCTGAGGTCCTGACCTGCAGTGTGGGGGCCCCCCAAGGGACAGTCCTCCCGCCGACTTTGTGGACTGGTGTCAGTGGAACCACCTCCTCATCAACACGGGGAAGACCAAGGAGATGAACCACCTCCTCTACTGCTGAGGAGGTCCTACTGCTGAGGAGGTCCTACTGCTGAGGAGGTCCTACTGCTGAGGAGGTCCTACTGCTGAGGAGGTCCTACTGCTGAAGAGGTCCTACTGCTGAAGAGGTCCTACTGCTGAGGAGGTCCTACTGCAGTTAGTGTCCAACAGAAAGGATTGGTGATGATCAGGACAGCATTCTACAACATGTATGGACACTTCTGTGTGTGCTTTATATTCTTCATGTGTTTTAACTGTTGATTCTCTGACCTGTGTTGGTGATTTCAATGGTTTTGTTAAGTCTCTGAGATGACTTCTGTTGTGACCTAGGGCTATACAAGAATACATTGTATTGTATTGTATCGTTACGGCGGCACGGTGGCTGAGTGGATAGCACTCTCGCCTCTCAGCAAGAAGGTCCTGGGTTCGAATCCCGGTCGGACCAGGGCCTTTCTGAGTGGAGTTTGCATGTTCTCCCCGTGTCTGCGTAGGTTTCCTCCGGGTACTCCGGTTTCCCCTACCACTAAAAATATGTCCAATAGTTCTGGCATGCGCCTCCTGTACTGGCCCCGCTCCCATCTCTGTGTGGAGTGAGAGACAAATGCCCAAAAATTAACAATTGTAAACCGCTTTGAGACTCTGGTCTGCAGTGAAAAGGCGGTATATAAATAAAAACTTACTAAAACTTACTTACATTTCCATTTTTATTTATTGTTTATTATCTATTTGTTTACTTTATTTCATCCTATTTTACTCATGATCTTATGTGAATTCTACTGTCTCTTATCTTCAATAATCGACTGATGTCTCTGAGCCATTAACGACGACACTGACATTTTCTAAAAAGGGACCACAAAAATAAAATTATCTAATATTAAAGGACTATCCCAGGACTAACCCAGGATTAGACCAGGACTAACCCGGGACTAACCCAGGATTAGACCAGGACTAACCCAGGACAAACCCAGGACGAACCCAGGACTAACCCAGGATTAACCCAGGATTAGACCAGGAATAACCCAGGATTAGACCAGGAATAACCCAGGATTAGACCAGGAATAACCCAGGATTAGACCAGGATTAACCCAGGATTAGACCAGGAATAACCCAGGATTAGACCAGGAATAACCCAGGACTAACTTTTATTTATTTTTATTTTATTTATTTATTTATTTCAAAACCTGCACAAAACAAGTACAAATATCAGTTATCAAATAAAAAGAGTCACAAGTTTTGAAAAGGGGGTCGGGTGAAGCAGACGCTTATACATTTCCAACCCCCTCACACTTACACTAACACTGTACAGTTATATCATTGCATCAAATACAAAAAAAAACAAAAACAAAAATAAGACACACAGAGACAAGACGCACACTCATTCTCTCACTCACACAGACACTGGCCCAAACACTCCCTGACCACACACCTCTCTCCCACCGCTCTGTCCAGGCCCAGGGCATCACTCTCTGTCCTCCGGGACTAACCCAGGATTAGACCAGGACTAACCCAGGACTAACCAAGGACTAACCAAGGACTATCCCAGGATTAGACCAGGACTAACCCAGGACTAACCCAGGACTAACCAAGGACTATCCCAGGTCTAACCCGAAACTAACCCAGGATTAGACCAGGAATAACCCAGGACTAACCCAGGACTAAACCAGGACAAACCCGGGACTAACCCAGGATTAGACCAGGAATAACCCAGGACTAACCCAGGACTAATCCAGGACTAACCTAGGACTAACCCAGGACAGGACTAATTCACGACCAAACCAGGACTAAACCAGGACTAACCTAGGACTAACCCAGGACTAAACCAGGACTAACCCAGGACTAACCCAGCATTAGACCAGGAATAACCCAGGACTAACCCAGGACTAGACCAGGACTAAAACAGGACTAAACCAAGAATTACCCAGGACAAGATCAGAACTAACCCAGGACTAACCCAGCACTCAACCAGTACTAAACCAGGACAAACCCAGGACTAGACCAGGACTAACCCATGACAAGACCAGGACAAACCCAGGACCAGACCAGAGACCCAGACACAAAACTAGACTGTGTTCATTGATGTGACTGTGTTGAGTAACCACTGTATATAATTAGATGCAGCTTGAGCGCCCTCCTGTGGATAAAAACATGGCTGCAATCTAGTTTTACTACAGACACATTTACTCATAAAGGAATCATATTGTTTTGGCTTTTAACCCAGGATTAACCCAGGACTAACCCAGGACTAAACCAGGACTAACCCAGGACTAACCCAAGACTAAACCAGGACTAACCCAGGCTTAACCCGGGATTAACCCAGGATTAATCCAGGACTAAACCAGGACAAACCCAGGACTAACCCAGGACTGACACAGAACTAACCCAGAATTAGACCAGGACTAACAGAGTACCAAACCAGGACAAACCCAGGACTAACCCAGGACTGACACAGAACTAACCCAGAATTAGACAGGGATTAACAGAGGACTAAGCCAAGTGAAACCCAGGACAAGATAGGTCTAACCCGTGACTAACCCTGAACTAACCCAGGATTCACCAAGGACTAACCCAGGAGAAAACCAGAATTAACCCAGCACTTAACCAGGACAAACCCAGGACTTCTCGAGGACTAACCCAGGACCAGACCAGAGACCCAGACACAAAACTAGACTGTGTTCATTGATGTGACTGTGTTGAGTAACCACTGTAAATAATTAGATGCAGCTTGAGCGCCCTCCTGTGGACAAAAACATGGCTGCAATCTAGTTTTACTACAGACACATTTATTCATAAAGGAATGATATTGTTTTGGCTTTTAACCCAGGACTAACCCAGGACTAAACCAGGACTAACCCAGGACTAAACCAGGACTAACCCAAGACTAAACCAGGACTAAAACCAAGACTAACCCAGGACTCAACCAAAACTAACCCGGGACTAACCTGGGACTAGACCAGGACTAACCCAGGACTAACACAGGACTAGACAAAGACCAACCCATGACCAAACCAGGACTAACCAAGGATTGAACCAGGACGAACCTAGGTCTAAACCAGGACTAACCCAGGACTAACCTAGGATGAACCCTGGACTAACCCAGGACTAACCCAGGACAAACCCAGGACGAAACCAGGACTAAACCAAGACTAAACCAGGACTAAACCAGGACTAAAACCAAGACTAACCCAGGAATCAACCAAAACTAACCCGGGACTAACCTGGGACTAGACCAGGACTAACCCAGGACTAACACAGGACTAGACAAAGACCAACCCAGGACCAAACCAGGACTAACCAAGGATTGAACCAGGACGAACCTAGGTCTAAACCGGGTCTAAACCAGGACTAACCCAGGACTAACCCAGGACGAACCCTGGACTAACCCAGGTCTAACCCAGGACTAACCAAGGACTAACCCAGGACTAACCCAGAACTAAACCAGGACTAACCCAGGATTAACCCAAGACTAAACCAGGAATAAAGAAGGAATAACCCAAGACTAAACCAGGACTAACCCAGGACTAACACAGGACTAAACCAGGACTAACCCAAGATTAACCCAGGCCGATCCCAGGACTAACCAAGTCTTAACCAAGGACTGACCCAGGACCAACACTAACACAGGATTACTCTAGGACTAACTCAGGACTAGACAAAGACCAACCCAGGACCAAACCAGGACTAACCCAGGACTAAACCAGGACTAAACCAGGACCACCCAAGACTAAACCAGGACTAACCCAGGACTAACCCAGGACCACCCAAGACTAAATAAGGACTAACCCAGGACTAACACAGAACTAAACCAGGACTAACCCAAGACTAAACCAGGACTAAGCCAGGACTAAAACAGGACAAACCAGGACCAACCCATGACAATACCAGGACTAAGCCAGGACTAACCCAGGACAAACCAGGACTAACCCATGACAATACCAGGACTAACCTAAAACGAACCCAGGACCAGACACAAAACTAGACTGTGTTCATTGATGTGACTGTGTTGAGTAACCACTGTATATAATTAGATGCAGCTTGAGCGCCCTCCTGTGGATAAAAACATGGCTGCAATCTAGTTTCACTACAGACACATTTATTCATAAAGGAATCATATTGTTTTGGCTTTTAACCCAGGACTAACCCAGGACTAACCCAAGACTAACCCAGGACTAAACCAGGACTAAACCAGGAAAAACCCAGGACTAAACGAGGCCTAAACCAGGATTAAACCAGGACTAACCCAGGACTAAACCAAGACTAAACCAGGACTAAAACCAAGACTAACCCAGGACTAAACAAAAACTAACCCGGGACTAACCTGGGACTAGACCAGGACTAACACAGGATTAGACAAATACCAACCCAGGACCAAACCAGGACTAACCAAGGATTGAACCAGGACGAACCTAGGTCTAAACCAGGACTAACCCAGGACTAATCCAGGACTAAACCAGGACTCAACCAGGACTCAACCAGGACTAACCCAGGATTAACCCAAGACTAAACCAGGACTAAAAATGGACTAACCCAAGACTAAACCAGGATTAACCCAGGACTAAACCAGGACTTACCCAAGACTAAACCAGGACTAGACCAGGACAAGACCAAAACTTGACCAGGACTAACCCAGGACAAAACAAGGACTAATCCAGGACTAACCAAGAACTAACCCAGGGCTAACCCAGGAATAAACCAGGACTAACCCAAGACTAACCCAGGACTATCCCAGGACTAGACCAGGACCAACACTAACACAGGACTATTCTAGGAGTAAGGACTAGACAAAGACCAACCCATTTCACCTTGGAGAGACCCACGAGGGAAAATGCAGTTAGAAGTTTAGGATTAAGCATGTTTGGCGCCCTAGGCCCGGGAGAGATGCTGTTGAGCGCAGCGCTTGCTCGCGCGCATAATTCCCCAAAAAGCGGGCCTGCGATGGGATAGCAGGACGCACTGCGCAGGCCTGAGAGCATGAGTGCGAGGCTTCTCGCACGGTCGCTCAGCCAGGCTGCGTCCGCTGGGCATCTTTGAGCGCTGAGAACGTGAGCGCTCGCATCACGTTCAGCCAGACGCTGTAGCAGGGTTATCTTTGAGCGCTGAGAACATGAGCGCTCGCATCACGTTCAGCCAGACGCTGTAGCAGGGTTATCTTTGAGCGCTGAGAACATGAGCGCTCGCATCACGTTCAGCCAGACGCTGTAGCAGGGTTATCTTTGAGCGCTGAGAACATGAGCGCTCGCATCATGTTCAGCCAGACGCTGTAGCAGGGTTATCTTTGAGCGCTGAGAACGTGAGCGCTCGCATCACGTTCAGCCAGACGCTGTAGCGGGGTTATCTTTGAGCGCTGAGAACGTGAGCGCTCGCATCACGTTCGACCAGACGCTGCAGCGGGGTTATCTTTGAGCGCTGAGAACGTGAGCGCTCGCATCACGTTCAGCCAGACGCTGTAGCAGGGTTATCTTTGAGCGCTGAGAACGTGAGCGCTCGCATCACGTTCAGCCAGACGCTGTAGCAGGGTTATCTTTGAGCGCTGAGAACATGAGCGCTCGCATCACGTTCAGCCAGACGCTGTAGCAGGGTTATCTTTGAGCGACTGAGAACATGAGCGCTCGCATCACGTTCAGCCAGACGCTGTAGCAGGGTTATCTTTGAGCGCTGGGAACGTGAGCGCTCGCATCATGTTCAGCCAGACGCTGTAGCAGGGTTATCTTTGAGCGCTGAGAGCGTGAGCGCTCGCATCACGTTCAACCAGACGCTGTAGCAGGGTTATCTTTGAGCGCTGAGAACGTGAGCGCTCGCATCACGTTCAGCCAGACGCTGTAGCAGGGTTATCTTTGAGCGACTGAGAACGTGAGCGCTCGCATCACGTTCAGCCAGACGCTGTAGCAGGGTTATCTTTGAGCGACTGAGAACGTGAGCGCTCGCATCACGTTCAGCCAGACGCTGTAGCAGGGTTATCTTTGAGCGCTGGGAACGTGAGCGCTCGCATCATGTTCAGCCAGACGCTGTAGCAGGGTTATCTTTGAGCGACTGAGAACATGAGCGCTCGCATCATGTTCAGCCAGACGCTGTAGCAGGGTTATCTTTGAGCGCTGAGAACATGAGCGCTCGCATCATGTTCAGCCAGACGCTGTAGCAGGGTTATCTTTGAGCGCTGAGAACATGAGCGCTCGCATCATGTTCAGCCAGACGCTGTAGCAGGGTTATCTTGAGCGTTTGAGAAAAGTGCGTGCCGCCACCAGAATCTTATTGCTTTACTTACTTTGCTTTGCTGGGAGCTTACGAGGAAGCCAGTAGACGTTGTGCTGCCAGGATAGCAGACGCATCTGACCTGATGTAGGTGGAGAAGCCGAAGAGGACCAGCACCCAGGCTGTTGCAGAGAAGAGTGGGGGAGCCTCAGCGAGGCCGCGCCTATCCTGAAGGAGTGGGCTGTATAGAGCTGGGGAGACAAATTGCAGAGGAGCAGTAGGGATCTTAGCTGAGCTCTGAACCAGGTTGCTGTCATGGGAAGGTTGTCTGGAGTGAGAATTAGAGGTCCGTTAAAATCTCCTTTTTTCAGCGGAGGCGAGTGTAACGCATCATGGACCTGTAGGGGCAGAGAGATGTGTCGGAGCGAGCTATTATTATGTTGCAGGCGCCTTTGATCTTTGAATGTTTGAGATGAAGGTTGAATGGTCAGGGGACATTATGTTGGGTGAAGAAGAGCGACCTTTGTTTAATGCTTCCACTACGTCGAGATTATCACACATGACAGAGATCCTCTTTCTCTGCCACGTGTGATTCCACAGCGCGCAGGCCACGACCACTGGGAATATCTCGTGTAGGGCAGAGGAGATGCTCCGGTGGAAAGTAGCGGCCACGGCCCGGCGAACCACTGGTCCTGGAAGAACCCCCCAAAACCCACGGAAGGGGCAGCGTCCGTGTAGAAGCGGAGACCTGTAGGGGCAGAGACGTATCGGAGAGGGCCATGAAGTTGCAGGCGCCCTCACGCTTAGAATCTTGGGTTGGAGAGTAGATAATCAGGATAGTAGGACGGTCGGGAAAAGCCGTGTCTCGGACCGCATGAAGGTTGAGTGAGCAGTATTGAAACGCTTATGCAGAGAAGCCATGGAAGGCGAGCAGGAAGATGCTGCGAGGAGGGCAGACATGTACTTGGAAGATGAGCCGGAGTTCAGTGCCGCTGCAGGATGGGCAGCATGATGGGGAGCCTGCGATCAGAAGAGTGAAGAATACAGGTATGGATGCCTTTGATTAGGAGTCCGATTGACGGCTCAGCGCAGCTACTTGGCCAGCTGCATCTGATAGAATCAGAAGATTAAGTAGAGAGATGAAGCATGACCGCCGAAGCGACCCTGGGAGCATAGGTGCGAGTCCAGCGCAGCGTGGCATGCTCAGCCGGGCTGCAGCCATTAGAAGCAGGATAAGCTTCTGAGAGAGTGGGTTGCAGCAGTAGCAGTAGCAGCAGCGGCAGCAGCAGTAACCTTAGATAATAACAGCAATAATCCTGTATCAAGCCGCGGCAGCAGCAGTAGCAGCAGCAGCAGCAGCAGCAGCAGTAGCAGCAGCAGCAGCAGCATCCTTAGACAATAACAGTAATAATCCTGTATCAAAGCCACAGCAGTAGAATATTGTTGTAGCTGTTTAGTGTTTCAGTAAAAGAGATGCGAAGTGAAGAGAGATGTCAAAGTAAATGAAGCAGCAGCAGCAGCAGCACAGCAGCAGTAGCAGTATGAAGCAGCAGCACCAGTAGCGGTAGCAGTATGAAGCAGCAGAAGCAGCATTAGCAGCAGTAGCGGTAGCAGTATGAAGCAGCACCACAATGCGATTCATACGGGCAAACAGACGTGTCACGCCAGCGTGCGCCGCTTGTCTCCGTGAGCCAGGTTACATACGTGTCTGAAAGAGCCGAGCCGTAGAGACGGGTGCAGCCTGGGAGCCTGCGGAGCGGCAGCGGCAGGAACAGCAGCAGCGGCACATGTAGTAGTAGGAGCAGCAGGAGCAGGCAGCAGGAACAGGCAGCAGCAGGAGCGGCAGCAGGAACAGGCAGCAGCAGGAGCGGCAGCAGGAACAGGCAGCAGCAGGAGCGGCAGCAGGAACAGGCAGCAGCAGGAGCGGCAGCAGGAACAGGCAGCAGCAGGAGCGGCAGCAGGAACAGGCAGCAGGGACAGGCAGCAGCAGGAGCGGCAGCAGGAACAGGCAGCAGCTGGAGCGGCAGCAGGAACAGGCAGCAGCAGGAGCGGCAGCAGGAACAGGCAGCAGCTGGAGCGGCAGCAGGAACAGGCAGCAGCAGGAGCGGCAGCAGGAACAGGCAGCAGCAGGAGCGGCAGCAGGAACAGGCAGCAGCGGGAACAGTGTTGTATTAAATATAGGCTAAAAGGCGATGTGAATTAGATTGACCTGAAATTGAACTCTGTCTGTCTCCAAGCAAAAAGAAAGACCTTGTATTGCCCTACTCCCCTGTCCCATTTTGTCCAAAGTGCATGGGTGAGTTAATGATAGTTAATCTGGGAGGATTCTGCTAATCCTTTCAAGTTGTGAAAGAAGGAGATGGAGTCCAGAATCTGGAGGAGAAGCCTTGAGATCCCTCTGCCTTATCTCAAAGGAACTAATAAATCTATAGAATTAGGGAGGGGTAGTGCGTGAATGATTTCTGTTTAGGTCTGGAGAGACGGAGAAGACCTGATGGAGGCCGGACCCTGGACCAAGAGCTGACTGATACGACACGCCCCCTTCTTCCCCTTGCACATTTACTTAATGAATAGCTTGAATGTGTGTGTTAGTTTTTCAGTCCGGATCAGGGTTTAGCTGTGTGACTTGGTGGAGCGCCCAACCAATGTTACACCTTATATAGAGGATAGGGATTAGATACTTTTTGGTCCGGACAGCTGTTTTAGATTCTTTTTGTATTAGGGAAATAAACCTTTTTTGAATTTAACTTTCTGAATCATGGTCATCTTTATAAGGGATTTTGAACACGTCATTTTTTAATATAATAATTGGTGACCCTCGACGTGATCCCTTTGATGACTTTCAACCTCTCCCTTGGACTCTGCATCTCTCCTCAAAGCGGCCGCTGATTTGAAGGTAAGCAGATACCTTTTGACTAATTAAAAATCTGCATATTGGACTACACAAATTAAGGGGAGAGAAGTTTTGTCCACGGAGGAGCTAATTCAAAAAGTAAAAATAGTAAAAGCCTAAAAAGTAGTGAGAGCCTTGCGAAAATACGTTAAAATTAAATAAAATAGGAGTCTAAGTAGCTAGAACCCTGCGAGAATATATTAAAAGTAAAGATTTTTTGAGAAGCCTTGCCAGAAACAGAAAAGCCCGCTGTGACTAGCGTGGTTGACGGACGCGTCAACACACAAGTTAGGTTTAACCCATTGGAGCCTGGGGGAATTTTGGGCCCCCCCGAAAAATGGAGACAGGCATTCAAATCGAGCAGCTCTATAAAGAGATAGAGGCTCAGATTCTGAGTGGTCTGGATAAAAAATATAGGAACAAGGCAAAACGAAAGGCTGTGAAAGCATGGGAAAAAATACAGAACAAAAGGGTCATACCTGAGTATATGACAGCGTCCGCATTGGCTAAGATATTGCGGGAAGAGGAAAATAATTTAAAACAGCATAAACTAGAGCTTGAGGGAAAGCAGGGAAAGAGTTGGAATGAGTGTAGGAAAATTAAGAAGGAACTAAAAAAGGCTGAGAAACTGAGGACCAAGGTACATAATTTTGCTTTGGCTGCCACGGCGTTGGCAAAATTACCGATGGTAAGTAAAGACAAGGAAACAGAAAACGGAGCAATGCCGGTGAGTAATATATACCCATCCCTACCCACGGCTCCACCAAAGTACTCTCTAGGTTTAGAACCAGGTAAGCCAAATCTAATATTGCCACAATATACATTTTCAGGAGAAGTGGCGGTAGGAAAGAGAGGGGACAATGACTTTGTAGACAGTGAATTTGACGAAGGGACAGAACAGGAGTCTGTGGGGGACAATAGAGATCCGAGTCAAAATCCAGCTGTCAGCAGCCCGCCACAGCTCCCACACACCCCCTCACCAACCCCCACCCATCCAAGAGGTGCAGGAGCTGCTCCTGCACTCTCTCAGAAATATTAGAGCTAGGAAACCGACCTCTGAATGCACCACAGACAGAGTTGAGGGAGAAGAAACCCCAAGTAGGACCCATGATTACGAGACCGCTAGACAGGAGAATGCAAAATTAATTAATAAAGCCGCACGCAGAGCCATGACTAGGACGGACAGTGAAAATGAAAAGGGAGACGGTGCCATGGCCCAGCCAATACTTAAAGCTAAACAGGCTAAAAAAGGAGCTAAATTCTCTTCTGACAGTAGTGATGACGGAGACCAGGAGCCTGGAGAAACTAGACCGGTGGCAAGCAGAACCAGGTCTCAGACAAAATCCATGTTCCCTCTGAGACCAGGACGAGGCGCAGCTGGGGAGTACCATCCTTTTTCTGTAAGTGACATGCAGACTATAAAAGACAAAATGCCTCCATTGTGTCAGGGAGCTGGAAACTGGATTTCCAGTCTGAACACATGGTTTACAGGTCATGATGTCGCGATGGGTGACGTCCGGGCAGTGATGGCAGCATGCAGTAAACCATGGGAGAGAGACGCTATTGAAAGACAAGCTGGTACTGCTGATGTTTGTGATTCTTCCAGATTTGGCCAGTATGCAAATGCCTGGTATGAAGCACTGAGGGAAAACTTTCCAACTCCGCTGTCTTCTGCCCCTCGTGAGTTAACTTGGCTGGAGTCTGAGGACCCACTTGTGTTTTATGACAGGAGTGTGACCAAGTGGATGGACACAGTAGGAAGACACCCTCACAAGGTCAGTGAAGTCATGCCTTTTAGAGCAGCTATTTTGAATGGTTTACCAGAAACAATACGCTCAAAGATTGAAGACAACCCAGATAATATTAACCCGGATTCAGCACAGTGGAAAACAAATTTAATCTTTCACATTAAGCGATATGTTGAAAATAAAACTAAAGAAAGAAAGAGTGTTGAAGATATGACTTGTCAACTTTTGAAGTTACAGCTTAGTGAAGCGAGAAATAAAGCCACCCAGAATAAAAAAGGAACCAGTAATCAGATGACTAATATGCCTACTGGACTTCCCACTCCACCACGACAGGACTGGACAAGGGGAGGGGCCAGAGGTGGTGGGCGTGGGGGCCGGGGAGGAAGAAGGGGTGGAAGCTGGAAAGGGGGCAGGGATGTGTGTCACCTCTGTTACAGGCACGGTCACTGGGCGAGGGACTGCCCCTTTGAAGGAGAGGCCTCCTACTACCATGGAGCGCCTGAGATGGTGCGTGGGAGGGGCCCCCAGAGAGGCATGGGACCCAGACCAGAGCGCGCAGGCCCTCCCTCCCCATGGACGGCTCCGAATGACAACCTGGCCCCGAGAGATGGACAATATTTCCAGCATGGGAACTACTGGGGCGAGTATGAACATGAACAATCTTACTAGGGCTGCCTAGGAAATCCAGGGGACAAGGTACCAGCAGAGCCTATGCTCCCCATAAGGGTGGAGGACGACAACCTGATGGCCCTGGTGGACACTGGCGCCACCTACTCTACCATCAATACAAAGATACGCCCTGTCCTGCTCTCTGAGGAGCACATCACCCTGGTTGGATTTTCTGGGACACCTGAGGTACTGCCACTCACTAAACGTTTAAAGACACAAATTGGAACACAGACACTGTGGCATTCTTTTGTAAATGCTCCTAAAACACCTGTCAACCTGCTGGGAAGAGACTTATTGACTAAAACCAATGCGTCAATTCTATGTGGACCGGATGGTCTACAAGTGACTTTTCCAGGGGGACAAATTTACAGATGTGTGACCGGTGTATCGATGGACTCCTGCTGGCTTCTGAGAGAAGAGGTGCCAGACCAGTATGCAGACATATACTGGGTGAGACTGGACCCAGAAAACAAGTCCACGGACAATAATGGTGTGCATTCCGTCTTCTTCAAGTGGAAACCCTGGATAAATTCTTTGGCCTCCTACCACCTCCCACTGGACCCTGCCCACTTGACATTATTCTATGACAGAGACCAAGACTTAATGTACAGAGAACAATTCAAACAAATTGAAAGTGATAGGTGGACATTAGAATCAGATTACATTTATATTGGGCCTGAGGGTGTGGCGGCCCATACACGGCTGCTTCCTGAACAGTGTGAGTGGTATTACATGTCTTCCTCTGCTGTCCCACACATCACCTTGGCTGTACACCCTGGTCACGAGGCTAGAGCTTTAGGTCCAATGGTAAAGAGACTGGTAAAAGCTGACGATTGGTCTGACACCCAACTCCCTCATGTGCAGTACAGCATTGAAAATAAGTCATACAGAATAAAAGCAAATATGATAGACACAGGGGAAGTGGAGCACGAAACATTGACCAGACATCATGGTAGACACATGACAGATCATGATGATACTCATGAAATATTGAAACAGGTGCCGGCAGAAGTTTGGTCCCAAGGTCCCACGGACGTGGGGTTGTGCACCTCTTTCCCTCCTGTGTCTTTACAGATGAAGCCAGGAGGCCCGATTCGCATAAAGCAGTATGCCGCCAAACCAGACGCTGTCGAGGGTATCTCACAGGTGATAGAGGGACTTACGAAAGTGGGAGTCCTCGAGCCATCAAAATCAGAGTGGAACACGCCCACTCTAGCTGTGCCAAAAACAGGTCAGAATAAATATAGAATGGTCCATGATTTGAGAAAAATAAATGATTTAACATTAACTCAGTGTCTCCCGGTCCCAAACCCTTATACAATGCTGTCATCACTGTCACCAGACCTCCAGTATTTTACTGTTATGGATTTGGCTAATGCATTTTTCTGTATTCCCCTGGCAGAGGAAAGCAGAGATTTCTTCTCATTTACTCACAGGGGCCAAAAACTGCGTTACACCCGTCTTCCCCAGGGACATAAATGCTCCCCGGGCATTTTTAATCAGACTTTGAACGCTCTGCTGAGAGAGTTGGTGCTTCCGGAGGGCGTGGTACTCCTACAGTATGTGGACGATCTCCTCCTCGCCTCGAGAACGGAGCAGGCCTGTCTACAAGCCACTAGGGACACTATAATCTTCTTACATTCAAAAGGATTTAAGGTCAGTAAGGAAAAGCTACAATGTTGCAGGCCTGCGGTGACCTTCCTGGGACGTAGTGTGTCTGGAGGATCCACAAATATGTCTCCAGAGCACAGAGATGCTATTTTGTCATATCCCAGACCCACCATGGTGGGGGACATGTTGTCCTTCCTGGGTCTGATAGGCTATAGCAGACACTATGTGGCAGATTTTGCAGACAAAACTAAACCTTTAAGAGCTTTAGTTAATGAACATGGCATGAGAAACACAAGGGCTAAACTGAATTGGGACAGAGATAGTGAGGCACAGTTTATCTCACTCAAACAGGACCTATCCTCTGCGGCTCATTTGGCTTCACCAGATTATGCTCTCCCGTTTTATTTAGATGCCACAGTGCAGTCTCAGGTAGCTAACGGGGTGTTATATCAAAAGTGCAGAGGCCAGAGAAAAATCTTACAGTATATTAGCGTTCCATTGGATTCAATCGAGGCTAGACAGGTTGACTGTTCTAGGTATGCTGCAGGAGTGGGACATTTGATTAAGAAAACAGCACATTTAGTCATGGGGCATGCTTTAGAAATATTGACTGATCATGGCGTTTGTGCATATGTGTCCTCAGCTGCATTCACTATGTCACCTTTGAGACAGTCACGGCTCTTACAGGTGCTCACTCAGCCCCACATAACTTTTACACCTCTTGGCATTAACATGGCTGACCACATGGCAAGACAGGGTGAGCCGCATGACTGCAGTGTAAGGGTAATAGACAGTCTGAAAGTGCGACCTGACCTCCAGACTGACCCACATCAGGACCCCGACTTACAGCTTTTCACAGATGGGTGTTGCTGGAGAGAGAGGAATGGCAGCCTGAGAGCGGCATATGCAGTTGTCAGTGTTAACGGTGAAAATTTTGTTACAGTAAACAGCGGTGTTTTAACTGACAAACCATCAGCGCAGGCGGCAGAACTAGAGGCTCTCTGCGCCGCCTTGGAGTTTGCTAAAGGTAAATCTGTAAATATTTACTCCGACTCTGCGTATGCTACTCAGGCTGTCCATTTCAACTTCTCCGAGTGGAAAAGAAACGGCTTCTTGACTGCTAAAGGCCGACCCATCACACATAGAGCCCTGGTGGAGAGGCTGGACAGCGCTCTCCAGCTTCCAAAACAGGTAAGCGTCATCAAGTGCCAAGGGCACTCCAAGTCAGACAACTTTGAGGCCAGGGGAAACGAGGCGGCGGATGAGGCCGCAAAGAAAGCTGCCAACTACAAGGTCAGTACTCCAGGAGTGTTTGTGGTACGGGACGAGGGGCCAGACCTGGCAGACTGCCTGCCCGATCTGTCCCTTCAGGTTTTAGCTGAAGCCCAAACAAAAGCAGCTCCTGAAGAAATATCCATGTGGGTTCAAAAACGGGCAAAGAAGGATCCAGATACTGGCATCTGGTACGGCCCTGATGGCCGCCCCGCCCTGCCCATGGGGGACCTCTCACGAGCGGCTTTATCTGAGGCACATGGGCTAGCCCATGTGGGTCAGGTACAGATGCTCAGGAATATGTCACAATGGTGGCATCCCTTTAAGACAAGCATGATCCAAGATTATACTAGGTCCTGTCAAATATGTCAGAATTATAACCCATCGCCCTGCTCAGCTGTTTCCCCAGGAAAATTCACACCTGCTGCTTGGCCTGGGGCACATGTTGTGATGGACTTCACAGATATGATTAACAGGTGCGCAGGAAAGCGGTACCTGTTGGTCATCACTGACACCTTTACGGGATGGCCTGAGGCATATCCTGCTGCAAAAGAGGATGCTGCCTCTGTAATCAAAGCCTTAATTCAGCATTACATCCCAACGCATGGCTTTCCCCAGTTAATAAGGTCTGACAATGGGACGCATTTCAGGAACAAACACTTGCAATTGGTAGAAAAACATCTGGGGCTAAAACATAAATTTGGAACGGTCTACCATCCTCAATCCCAGGGCCGAGTTGAAAGGATGAATCAGACCTTGAAAAGTAAACTCTCTAAAATCCTGGCAACGAGTAAATTGAATTGGCTACAGGCATTGCCTATTGCCCTGTTGTCAGCAAGGCACTCTGTTAACCGCATTCACCATTTCTCCCCATACGAGCTGTTAACAGGGAGGCCTATGCCAGGACCAGGAAACAGGGTGGTGCCTTTCACAAAAGACGACTCCCCAACACCCCCAGTGCGGGTGTACTGGGAACAATTGAGAGAAATGTTGTCTAGTTTTTCCCATCAGGTTGAAGGAAGTCTCGACCTCTGCGAGAAGGAGGCCTCGGAGGATCCACCTGCCTGGGTCCGTGTGAAGGTGTTCAAAAGGAAGTGGAACGAGCCCCGCTGGACCGGACCCTTTGAAGTGGTGGCCCGCACTCGCAAAGCTGTTCAACTGAAGGGACACGGGAACAAGTGGTTTCATCTCTCTCATACGAGACCATCTGACCCACCCTCGTAACCACGCTCACGGGTTGGACAGTGACTCACACACACGCTTACACTCGCTCTTAATATGTTGCCTTGGGACAGGGAGCCCTGGCCCACGACCAAAAGAGGGAGAGCCATCCTATGGGCTATCGCTGCAGTTGGTTTGGTCGTGGTCCTGGGAATTTTAACATGGGAAGTGTTAGAAAACACACAGCTAAGAGACAGGGCCAGACTTGTAACACAATCCAGTCTTTGGTCCAATAAGACTGACAGAAATAAAAGATCCATAGGAGAAGGCAGCAGTAAAATGCCCGGTGGGTGCGACAATTACAGCCCACATACCAATGGCAACAATCTTTCCATTATCCTTTCGACCTGACTACACACTCTACCTGTGTTACACACCGTCAACATGTAAATATGAGAGACATGGAAAAAGCTTTAGAGCATCGGTGGACTGCACCTGTGATGCTTGGGAGTATGTTATATCCAATACAGGTCCTGATTGGGGTTATAATAATGAACACAGATTGAAGGGACGAGTGATTCTGACTACAGACCACTCACAAACAACGGTGCTAGTCACTGTGAAAAATTGTGGGATTGATGTGAATGGGACTTACGTTATTGGACATTATCCAGGAGACATTAGACAATGGATTTCAATTGCCCTACCCGAGGACAAGGAGCTAGACAAGGAGGCCATAGATAGTGAAGTATGGCAAGACAAACAAAACGTACAGGTGACTGCTGACTGGACTGTTTCTGAATTGTTAAAACAAGCAACTGGATATGGGGATAGAAACGCTTGGTTGTGGACAGTGGAGCACATGTCAGCGGCTGCTGGCTTTGACGATTGTGTTGTGTGTTCCACTGCACGTCCCACTTTGTATACAGCCCCTGCTCCACTTTTCCCAGAAGATGTAGATGGTTATAATTGTATGATAAAGTTGTTTTGGCAAGAAAAGGACCTGACTGAGGAGACAAAGACAGTCCCTAGCAACTGTTCAATGTTTGAAGTATTGTTTCCAGAATTGGATTCAGAAATTCAGCCCCCTATGTTTTCCCACAGGAAAAGCAATTACACCTGTTTCCACTCACTCAATGGAGGGACGAGGCCGCGTCTCCAGTGGGGGTTCCTTCCAGCAGACTGGTGTGTCAACAACGTCACCCTGCCCAGTCCGGTCCCCATGACCCGGACCAGAGGTGATTTGTATTGGTTGTGTGGAGATTTAAAACTTAGACATAGACTAATAAAAAATTTTACAGGCAGTTGTGCAATGGTGCGATTAATGATGCCCATTTCCATAATTGGCCATAAGCCATCCCTAGACAGTCCCCACCCACTGCATAGATTTAAAAGAGCAATACCATTCCTAGATACTGGGAAAGATAATCCAACTTACATGGACTCTATAGGTGTTCCACGTGGAGTCCCTCAGGAATTCAAACTGGTAGATCAAGTTGCAACAGGTTTCGAAAATCTTCCAATAATTTCCGCTATTTTCCCTATCACGCCAAACAAAAATGTAGATAGAATTAATTTCATTTGGTATACTATGCTTAGGCTTGCCAATCACACCAGGGACGCAATAGAGGGATTGGCGGAGCAGCTGGGGGCCACCTCTCTGGTAGCATTTCAAAACAGAGTGGCTCTAGACATGCTCTTAGCAGAGAGAGGTGGGGTCTGCAGTTTATTTGGTACAGAATGTTGTGTATACATTCCAAATAACACACATCCAGATGGATCAGTTTCCAGGGCTCTGGCTGGTCTCAAAATGCTGTCAGAGCAAATGCATGACGTTTCTGGAGTCCCGGAGAACCCACTGGAGGCGTGGCTGGACAGCATCTTGGGGAAGTGGAAGCATGTAATTTTGTCTGTTATCACAAGCCTTGCGGCCATCTTTGCAATAATAATGGTTGTAGGATGCTGCTGTATACCTTGTATACGTTCTCTTTGTGTTAAAGCTATAGACACCGCTGTTAACCCTGGACTGAGATGTCAAATGCTTGCATTGGTTGAGGATTCCCCCGTCCCGTCGCCTGAGGAAGGTTATTGAAATGTGTGGCCTTTTTTAATAGCGGCCAAAAGAGGGGACTGTTGTATTAAATATAGGCTAAAAGGCGATGTGAATTAGATTGACCTGAAATTGAACTCTGTCTGTCTCCAAGCAAAAAGAAAGACCTTGTATTGCCCTACTCCCCTGTCCCATTTTGTCCAAAGTGCATGGGTGAGTTAATGATAGTTAATCTGGGGGGATTCTGCTAATCCTTTCAAGTTGTGAAAGAAGGAGATGGAGTCCAGAATCTGGAGGAGAAGCCTTGAGATCCCTCTGCCTTATCTCAAAGGAACTAATAAATCTATAGAATTAGGGAGGGGTAGTGCGTGAATGATTTCTGTTTAGGTCTGGCGAGACGGAGAAGACCTGATGGAGGCCGGACCCTGGACCAAGAGCTGACTGATACGACACGCCCCTTCTTCCCCTTGCACATTTACTTAATGAATAGCTTGAATGTGTGTGTTAGTTTTTCAGTCCGGATCAGGGTTTAGCTGTGTGACTTGGTGGAGCGCCCAACCAATGTTACACCTTATATAGAGGATAGGGATTAGATACTTTTTGGTCCGGACAGCTGTTTTAGATTCTTTTTGTATTAGGGAAATAAACCTTTTTTGAATTTAACTTTCTGAATCATGGTCATCTTTATAAGGGATTTTGAACACGTCATTTTTTAATATAATAACAGGCAGCAGCGGGATCAGGCAGCAGCGGGATCAGGCATCAGTAGGAACGGCAGCAGGGACCGCAGCATTGGTGGTCAGAGAACCGTGCCCATGGTTGTTTAAGAGCCTCAGGAAATAAATTAACCCGAATCCGAAACATTCCAATGCGAATAACAGACGTCCCCTGGAGCCATCTTGCTGCTTTGGTTATGGCAGATACGCATGAACGATCACTTTTCCACACGTTCAGTAGCTCCAACACCACTTCACACCCATTGCAGATTCATATTGGGCCCTTTTTCTTTCTGCTGCACTTTCAAAATGCAACAACTGCAGTTTAGTTACCTAATAATTTAATACTAGTGACCTAGCTATTTAAATGCATGACCCCTCCTTTATCCCTCAGATAGACTAATTTAAATACATTCATTTAACAATAGTGACCTGCGAATAATAAGATTAATGCTGTAAAGATGGCGCCGTGGCAAGAGCTCTGGTGTGTGCCGTCTGGAGCACGATGGGGTAGTCTTGCAATTTTTCCAACGTGGTTTTACTGCAAGTGGCAGAACATGAATCTGAATTAATGCACATAGCTCCTCTTATATCCCTCAGACAATAAAGATTGATGCCATTTAATACGCATTGCCCCTCAGTTAGCTCGAACACATGTGAAAACGGAGCCTGCAGACCAAGCACGGGGCAAAAACCAGTCGCCTGCAGCCCAGACTCCGGGATTAGTCCGTCCGCGGTCAGCACACTCACCACCACATATGCCAGAAGACGTGGGAAAAGCAACGGGACAACGCGGCACCGCCAATCGGAGGCAGGGACACGCACGGCACCGGGCCAGACCGTCTGCGCGCGGCAGCAGACCACGAGGAACGAGCAGCACAGAGCCCGCGGAGGGGCCCCGCGGAGCAGCCCGCAGAAAGAGCCCGCAGAGGAGGAGAGCAGTGGAGACACGCGAACCACAGCAGGTGCAGGGACGCGGAGGAGGAGCAGACCACAAGCAGCCAGACTGAGGACAGCCGGGCCACGCGCACGAGCAACACGTGAGCAGAAGCGACCCCTCCAGAACAACGCATGCATTTGCGAGCAGTGATGGGAATAACGGCGTTACTAGTAACGGCGTTACTAACGCCGTTACTTTTTTCAGTAACGAGTAATCTAACTAATTACTTTGACTGTAACTATAACGCCGTTATCATTTCCGACACCCCGTTACTGCGCGTTACTCAAGACGCACAGTGAACTTCTCTTTTTACTTCGTGATAGGACTCGTGCGCGTGTTGTCTTGAGAGAAGGGAGGATGAGAAAACCTCTCAGCAATTATTGGCTGATGTAAAACATATTTCCTTTACAATCCACATGTCTACAGTTGAGAGGATAGCTCATAAATTGTGTTATTGTGTTAACAAATATGGGTCTTAATCGCGCTCAACCACGGCTTGTATCACCGTGAGGTCAGCCTCAGAGGAGCGCATGTGAGCGCGGAAGTCGGCTGCATACAATTCCATTGATAAGCTCCTTTCTCTTCCTGGTTTATCTGCTAAGGACAGCAACAGGTTTGGCTAACATACCTATAACACATTTTAAGATAATTTAAAATGCACTTAGGGTAATTTTTCAATGACTATAGGAATGATAAGAAAGAGAGGTGAAGTGTGGGACGGTTGATTTTAGAAATCGGATGCACCCGGCTTCACCTAGCAAAACAGAGGAGTTTATGGAGGACACACGCGTTTTGTTTTGCTTTTTAAAACTAATTGGACTCATTTCCAAATGGAGGATTACATATCTACGCTCAAACTATTATCTGGACTTAAACATGGAACTGGTCTGAACCGAAGTGGCCTGTGCAGGTCATTTATAAGGTAAGACCCATAACTCTTAGTTTTGCGTTTTGTATGAACAAACAATGCATGAAACATATTCTGCTGTAGCCAAACAAATAAGCCGCTCTTGAATTGTATTGTAAATCTTCCTAGTCTCTAACCTGTCACAGCGCGGTGAACCAACATGATTATCTTTACGGCCCGTCAAATTCTCATTAATAGATTATCTGAGAAGTGCCCATAATACTTGTACTAACTTTTACAGGGCCTGATGGAGCATGAAATCATAAAGAGTGGTTTCATTTCTGTAAAAGCAAGAATAATGTGTTCATGGACGGGATTATAATTGATGTTAGTCATGCCTCAGTGTAATTCTTAGTCTTGTTCAGGACATCAGAGCTCTGGTCTTTGAGACATTCAAAATTGTTTCCATATTCAAGTTCTGTTTAGTCTTTCATACAACTGAAGGATTATATCTTTACTCTTAGGATCTTGGGTTGGAGAAGGGCGGCACGGTGGCTGAGTGGATAGCACTCTCGCCTCTCAGCAAGAAGGTCCTGGGTTCGAATCCCGGTCGGACCAGGGCCTTTCTGAGTGGAGTTTGCATGTTCTCCCCGTGTCTGCGTAGGTTTCCTCCGGGTACTCCGGTTTCCCCTACCACTAAAAATATGTACAATAGTTCTGGCATGCGCCTCCTGTACTGGCGACCCCGCTCCCATCTCTGTGTGGAGCGAGAGACAAATGCCCAAAATTAACAATTGTAAACCGCTTTGTGACTCAGATCTGCAGTGAAAAGGCGGTATATAAATAAAAACCTTACTTACTTACTCTATACTTTGATTTTTTATTATTTGAATGCTTTGTGTGATCTTATTCTGTTCAGCCTTTCACTTACCTTCTACATATGAATTGTGCTGTACAAATAAACTTGCCTTGCCTTCATCCATTCATTATTCTAACGACATACTATACGATTCAATATGGTTTTACGCTTCTCTACATCCATCAATCAATCAATTCAAATTTTTTTTGTAGAGCGTAAGGCACCACAAAGCGTCTCACAACCCGTATCACATCAGGCATGAATCGTAGACAATAAAATCCACATTAACATTAAAAATACAATTGAGTAAGTAATTAAAAACATTTTTATTTTTAAATTAAATAACCATAGTGTTGAAGAAAATGACATAGTCTGGGATCGCGTCTTTCATTCAGACAGAAGACTTGTTTTATTGTCAATGGTAGAGACAGCACGAACAAAGCACACGAGCACAGATACAATAGAATGCAAGTGTATTATACAGAGCGGAGGCATGGAGACCTCCAATCAGCAGCTTCCACGGTGTGCTTGTAGCTTGGCCTTCAGATAGACAAAACAAGCTAAACAGAACTGTTTTAAACCTAAACTTAAAAGCTGCCACAGAAGTCGCATGTCTCACATTCTCAGGAAGATTCTAGCCGCACAAATCTGAAATGCAGCCTCCCCATGTTTAGTTCTGACTCTGGACAGTCCAGTCCCTGTGCTCCTCGGAGTCCGGGCCGGTTCATATGGGACTAACATGGAGAGTTTTTCTTCACAGATGAAAGAGGGTCTAAGGACAGTGGTGATGATCCAGGACACTCAACATTCAACAACACTTATGGACATTGGTCGTACGCCTCTTATGGACCTCTGGCTCTATGTATTTGTTATCATTGCATTTCCTGTGTTGGAACTTTTTGATTCTCTCATCTGTGTTAGCAAATCTACAGCTTTGTAAAGTCCTCCGAGTTTGTGAGTTAGGGCAATACAAAAATAAATTAAATTATACATATGCGAATTTGAGAATAAATGGACATCCTCTGAAGGTGTATATATATGTTTAAATTATATATATGACAGGTACAGGCTTATAAAGATGTATTTAAAGCTTAAAATGAAGAAAAAAGTATAACATTCTACCTTTCAAATCTGAACACACTGAACACACACATACTGTATTGTGACCAACCCACATCCGGTTTAATTATATTAGGCTCTCCAAGATTATCACATGTTTATGAAACAGTAAATCAATAAATTAGTAATTCTGGTTTCAAGATGTTGAAATACAAACAGCAAGATGTATTATTGGTGTCATTAAAGAACACCGTGTGTATAAGAGGTGAATAACAATTTATTTATCTTAACTTTGATTGTACTATACAACTAAAGCAGATTATAGTCCATGAATAAAAAATATGCATATAATAGTGGCAATTAATGGCTAAAAGACAAAACTATAACTTTATAATTACAATGTTATTGTTGGGTGGTTTAGTTTATGAAGATCCAAATGGCGGGAATGCAAAAATAATAATTTAATGAGGATGATAGATAAAAGTCCAAGATAAAAACAAGCTCAAAAACCAAATGGAACCAAGAACAGATTCAAATGAAATGTATTTGAAAATATGCATTAAAATAACATTGGAACCACATAGTTCCAGAGTGCACCAGACAAGCACACATAAACCAGATTAAAAGTACAGGAATAAAAGTAAATAAAAAATAAAAATAAAAAAACAATTGACACCATGAAATCGATCAACTAAAACAGCTTCAATACTAGTACAGACATGAAGAGACGAAGACAATAGACCAGCAAGAAGTGGGGAGGAGCACAGGTACATACAGACACAGAGAGACAAAGGGGAAGCACATTAGGGCGGGGCAGACAATAAACAAGGCGACAGGACAGGAAGTCAAACTAAACTAAAAGTCAAAATAAACACAAAATCCACACCATAACAGTGCAAGTAATTATATAAAAAAAGGATTTGTTATTTTCTAGAACTATCCAAAATATTGTCTTTTTAACGCATTAATGCAAATAAATATTAACGCGTAATTTATTTGTGTGACCTACTTTACTTTTTGTTGTTTTTGCTGTGCCCACTGTTAGTTGGGTTGGAACTACCACAGAAACCAGAAACAGGAACAGGAACCCATGATTAAAACATGTATTTGTGGGACAGCGCTATTTTCATTAAAGCAGCAGTAAGCGATTTTTGGGTGTTAACATACGTCTTAAATATTGATATATTCCAATAGCCATCACTTATATACATAGTTCCCACATGACGTCACTACATACGGGTATTTGCCGACCCGGCGACATTTGTGTTGGGCATGCTGTGGGCAAAAACATTATTTTTTAGAAAAAGAAGGCTGAAAAGTGTTACTGTCGTGATAAATTTGAACATCGGTCATCTCTGCTGGGTCAATGGTGTCAAATCGTGCCGGAGGTTCCGTTAAAAACTTGGATTTTACAGTATACCCATCATTAGACTTCATGAATGTGAGAAGACTAAGCTTTTGTCAGAACAACCACGGAGGTTATGGCTTGTGAAGATAAACAGGCAAGAAACTCCCTCAAAACACGCAAGAATATGCTCGGAGCACTTTGTGTCAGGTGCGTATCGTATCTTATAATGTGTTGACAGACGTAATTTACTCAGTACTAACTTGTGTATGCTGATAGCTGGTAACTTGAGAGTTTCATTATTTAGATTACTTTATTATGAGGAGGATCGGTGTCGCGTCCGAGGCTCTCGAGGGCAACGTAAATGTATTAAATAGATAATAATAGTTCTATGGTGGGCTAAAAACAATGTTCACAAACAGCATTGCTTCTGTAAAAAGATCTGTGTCATAAAATAAACTGCTCTTTACGCCTGGAAAAATCAGTTGCCCACCATTCACCAAAACATACGGTCAAAAACGCGGAAATAAACAATAACAGCAATCCAGAGTGTCCGTGTGGCATTAGCATTAATTAAATGAATTGTTAATATAATTAAAATAATTAAATGGAGCTCCAACTGGTATTAAATCTAAAGTTTTTGAGAAATGTTTGCATTGCTTGTTAATTTTTGCTGCATAATTTGATCAAATATGTAAAACATGTCCGTAGCACGTTAAACTGTGGTGCCATTGTATTAATATACAATTATTTGCTCAAAAGTTGCCCTTTTTTTCCAATTTGCGTTTGAATATCTACATTTATTCTCATTCTTCTGTTTAATGGAATGCACAAACACAGCAGCGAGCCATCAAAGATGGCGTCTCCGAGGAGGTCATGTGACATTCATTGGTCTGTGGGAACTATGTATAGAGTGTTTGTACCTAAACACGGATCTCTCAGTCCTTCCAGTCTTCTCCCACCTATATAATAAAAAAAAACCTCACATCCTGTGCGCTTATCCAATGACGAGAGAGCACGCCTTATAAGGGGTTTCTCCCGTGTGTGCACGCGCACTCTTCAAAACAAACATGGCGGAGAAGGAAAAGCCGCCTCGAGCGCTGCTGCAGACTAAATACCATGGATTTATTAAATACAGGCAAAACGCCAGAAACAGAGGAACGACAAAAAGTAGGAGCAACATGGTGACCAGCTGCATTCATGTTGGCGACCTCTAGCTCCGTGGATTCCTCTCTCCGACTGAACAGGTGAGCATGTTACTCAGTAGTGGCAGTAGTAGTTGTATTATTTATACATATTGTTGCCTGAGACTGTAATGCGGGTTTTCACCAAGTTAGCTAGTTAAAAATCCCCAGCTGTTGTAGAAATACGGCCGCATTTTGTGGCAATTAACTGCGCATTACCTTGGCTTAGCTTTGAGAAACAACAACAGACAACACAACATCGAAGCCTTAGCCCAGCCTCAGCCATCCATAAACTCCGGTCAATTATTAGTTCCCCACATGTACAAAATTAAATGACCATATCACCAGAGTTCCCCCGTGAAGTGGTGTTAGCATTAGCGTTCGCTGTTAGCATTAGCGTTCGCTGTTAGCATTAGCGTTCGCTGTTAGCATTAGCGTTCGCTGTTAGCATTAGCGTTCGCTGTTAGCATTAGCGTTCGCTGTTAGCATTAGCGTTCGCTGTTAGCATTAGCGTTAGCTGTTAGCATTAGCTGTCTGTAGTTGTGAATATGATGTGGCTGCTACGAACACTTCTGATCTGTATGAATCGTTTGTTTTTGCCAATAAACATAGTTGCTTGCACTATATATATATATGTAGGTCTGCATTTCATTCTTCAATGACTAAGTTTTGCAACTTGCACTCTGTATATTAGTTTTATTGTTATAAAAACAATATCTCTTTACCTCAAATCTAACTTCAGTGACCACTACATACATTTTTATTATGATGTATTGAGAATAAGTAAGAAAAGTCTTGCTGACTACTACCAAATAAATTATGAGCATGATATAATATAGACATTGTAATAATTTACATGTCTTCATTGCATTCTTTTCTCTGTATCTTTTCCAGTATGGCCTAAATCAATTGGAATGAGGTCTTCAATGTACAGAGTTCAAAAGCCTCCATAATGCAAGTTAAATAACTATTTAAAAAAAAACAATGCCATAACGACTAGATACTTTTCTGCTGAGCTCTTCTTTCTCTAGTATTGACTGGGAAGACAAGACTTTGCTTCCAGAATTAGAAGAATGGCCATTGTCATCTCCTGAGGAAGACTTTACACCCCACATTTGTCATGTAGGTTGTTGTGAATGCATATATGGGACGCAGTGATTATGATAATAATGATGTTGTGATGTGTGTGTCGTTCATCCCTACAGTTGTGTTGCTGCCCTGAGGTCCAAAATGAATATCGATCATGTTCCAGGAGTCAGTGTTGACAAAACTGTCGCTGAGTTTCTTCAACAATCAAGAGGAGTGAGATAATCACTCGACTCCCAAAACAGCCGATGTAAGTGTCTTTCTCTCACAATGCACAGTCTCTCACAGTCCAAATAAACATGTTCAAGGATCCTGTGGATCAGGGGCCACTCCTGGTGATCCATAAATACTGATGTTGTTGATGATGAATATATCAAAGTCATATTTGAGTAGTGTTAACGCTGGTTCAGCCACGGTTTCTCCTTCGATGAAAAATGGACCACAAATTCTGCTTAGATATATAAAAAAGGTTTAATATATAAAAAAAGACAGAATATAAGATACAGACAAGTGGCAGACTGCTTGATCAGTCTGGGCCCTGCTCCCTGGCACACCCAAAGCAAAAGACCCTGTTTCAAGACAGGCTATCGATGAAAAGCACACAGTCACATGACCTGATAATTGAAAACACATGTCTCACCATCCTTAGGTGAACACAATAGCTCCTTTCTCCAAAACACACAAATAGCCCCTGTGTAAGTAAGCCTGAGGCTTACTCTAAACAGATGTTCTCTGGTCCTTGCCTTAATCTAACTTCCTGTGTATAATAGCTGGGGGTGGGTTGGTTCCACACATTCTTCACCCTGCCTGGATCAATACTACTAGTTTTTAGATCCACACTAGACTAAACGTTACATTTATTAATATGATAATAACACAATAACATACTCCATTGACATAATTCCCCCCTATTCATAATATATAAATGTAAAGTTTTAACATCCAGCATTACATCTCTTCTCAGTTTTCTGCAATACCTTCATAACAAACTTACACAGAAATATCAAAATCATCATTTACATTTGTGTGAGCTAACAACGCTTGACATTGATCCGAAAACAATGTGTCTGCAACTGCAGTGTTTATCATCCTGTTGGTTAAAGACTTCGCACATGGCAACAAACAAGTGACAAATATGCAAAATAAAACCAAAATCATTATTGCAGGTGTCGCTATTTTCAATATCAGTTGCCACCATGCTCCAGTAGAAAACCATGACAATAAGTCCCAATTCATGTTGTCATTGTCTCGCTCACTTAGCATCTCAGTTTTAAGACTTTTTAATCGATCCAAAATTAGTGAATAATTTGAGTTGGATGATGGAATGAACGTACAACAATGATCCTTAATTAACTGACACACACCACCAGTTTCAGATAAAACAAAATCTAATGCCACTCGATTCTGCATGATCATTTGACGCATAGCCTCTTTCTCTGAATCTCCCCTGATTTGTTCAGTGAGGTCCATGACAATATTAGTCAAATTCTCCAAATTCCATGCAATATCATTCATCCTATGACTTAAATATGCAACTCCATACATGGGAAGGGCTGTCATGAACACTCCTCTTACATCTGAGATTAAAGGTGGGCTTCTGGCCGCTGTGGCAGCAGCCCTTTTCTGCCTCTGGCCCAAGTGCTGTGTCAAGTTATCACTTGAAATGATATAGGAGGCCGGACCTAGGGTGGCCAGATGACAAGTTCCACACCATCTCTCTGGAAGCCACAGATACACTTTATCTCCACAAACCCACACCTGGTTTGACGGGCATGGATAGCCCCAAAACCCCGGGACCTCCACCAAAAAAGCTGGGTATGAGTGCCAGTTGGCCACTCCACTGACCTCACCCACTTTAGTGAAATTAATCACTGGGAACTCCCGTGCGGTCGGAGTAGTAGTGAAGTATAATCTGTGATGTATCTCAGAGGTTTGTTGGTTATATGTGGCAATAGGCAGAACATCATCACAGGTGGATGTTCCTACATATTGGTTAGCATCCTCCCAGGGCCCCGGCACATTGCATTTCCTACTCAGACACAGAGGAGAATTGGCTGGAAATCGAGCCACAGTCACACCTTTCTCATTAGTCATATTTGTACTTAAAGAAAAGTTCAATGGAACTCTCCAATCTGCTACCTTTTGAATTGAAAGAGTAGTGCAATTTGGCAGCCATTCCACATATTTAGAGTAGTTCATGCCAATTGAATGTAAGGTATAAAAAGCCATAGTGCATATAGTTGTTAAAGCTGAGACTGGATGTGGTGTTATATAAGGATTTGAATTTGAATGATGAGGAACAAATGCACAAACATAACAATCTGACATATTGTTTGCCTGAGCCGTTATTTCAGCCATGCGATACCAGTAGTTGTCTTTATAGTGATCTACATCTATTTCTGCTCTAGCTGTACGCTTGACATTGTTATATTGTTGACTCCCCCACCAGAGCAGTGATGGAACCACAATAACTATCAATGTAATCAGCATTATTAGACCACTACTGCATCGAAGTCCATGTCGAGTGGAGAATACTTTGAAGACCATCTTGTAAACAGTCCTTTTTGAAACAGTCCAATTCACCAATATCACAAGATGAGAGGTTACTAGCACATCATCAAGTTGTACAAACTGTGTTTCTTGTGCATTAAACCACTGGAGGATCTCCCTGCTTCACTGACTGTTGAGACGAGCACGTTTGCCCCCCTTTGTAGGTCAGCCTTCCCCTCCGCTGTGGTTGACACAAAATCTCTCAGATTTCTCTTTTTGCAGTGTGAGAGGTGAATCCACGTGGGCCTTTCTGCTATCTTCACAGCAGTGGGTGTCGTCAGAAGCACTTGATGCGGACCTTCCCACCGTGGACTGGACCAGGACTTTCGTTTGATGACTTTCACAAACACCCAGTCTCCAACTCGAACAGGCAGCTCCTGTGCACAAAATGGTTGACTCGGAACATTATTTGTTTCTTGACACGCTCTAGTCAATAATGTTTTTCTCATATAGTCAGCCAACGTAGGATTATCATCAGGAGAGAACTGCTTATTTGGCTGTAAATCTGGAAGTGTGTATGACCTACCATATAATATTTCAAATGGTGTCAATGCACTACCCTGAGTAGGTGTTATATGCATGCTTAACTGTACCAAGTCTATGCATTCAGGCCATTGTCTGTTTGTTTCCTCCATGCATTTCCTCAATTTAGCTTTAATAGTGCCGTTATTTCTTTCAACTAAACCTGCACTTTGTGGATGGTAGCTACAATGTCTTTTTAGATTTATGTTGAGATTTTGTCCCACCTTATCAATCACATCATTTACAAAATGTGTTCCATTGTCACTCCTGATAACTCTGGGAATCGAAAATGTTGGCACAATTCTTTTACATATTGCTTTAGCCACTGTTAGAGCGTCCGGAGAGTGACAAGGAAACAATTCTACCCATTTGGAAAATGCATCAATAATCACGAGGCAATATTCCAAATTATTCACTTTATTTAACTGGATAAAGTCCATGTGGATTTCTTCAAAAGGATGTGTGGGTTTAGGAAATACCCCCCTTTTTGGTCTCATATTTCCTTGTGAATTGTGTTTTATACAGATTACACACTGATTACAAAAATGTTTTGAGTATAAATTGTACCCATATGTTGTGTAATATTTGTTCACCAATCCACACATACTTGCAGAAGAAACATGGGTTACTCCGTGGCTCACTAAAGCCGCCCATTTAAACATTGATTTAGGTAGAACTGGCTTATCGTTTGGACCCATGTACAAACTCCCATTGAATATAGCTCCCTCTTTAAGCCATTTCTCTTTTTCTGCTTTTGGCGCTTGTTGCTGCATTTCTTTTAAAAGATCGTCAGAATCTTGTGTTTCTTCACTAAGCAGTAATCCTGTTACTTCTTTTGCAGCTTTATCAGCTGTGTCATTTCCTGTTGACACTTTGTCTGTCCCTCGCGTGTGAGCTTCACATTTACATACAGCAAGCTGCTGTGGCAACATTATCGCTTTGAGTAAATTCTTTAATAATGTTGCATGTTTTACATCTTTTCCCGCAGAAGTTTTATAACCACGATGTTTCCACTGTTGACAAAACAAATGAACTGTAGCGTATGCATATTGGCTATCAGTATACACCGTTAATTTCTTATCTTTATGCAATTCACAAGCTCTTGTTAAAGCTACTAATTCTGCTGCTTGTGCAGATAAGTTACTTGGAAGTACTTTTGCTTCAATTGTTTTATCCACAGTGGTAACAGAGTATCCTACATGATTTTTCCCAAACTCATCTTTCCCTGCTGAGCCATCAACAAACACTGTAATTCCCTCAGAGAGTGGCATGTCCTTTATATCAGGTCTTGGACGGAAGTCTTTATATGCTTCTTGAACACAATCATGTGCAGTGCCATCTCCTTCTGTTGGAATTAGAGTAGATGGATTTACTGTATGACATCTTTCTACGGTCACATGTGATTGTGACAGCAGAAGTGTCATGCAGGAAAGGTGACGGGCTGGTGATAGGAATGTCATGCTTGTTTGCAAAAGTAGCATTGACACAGCATGTGGTACTTTCAAGGTCAATGGGTGAAACAGAACAACTTCAGCAGATGCCTGGACAGCTAATGCTGCAGCCAAAACCGCTTGGACACACACTGGAGTCGCTCTGGCCACCGGGTCAAGCTTCGAAGAGTAATAAGCAATTGGTCTTTGTTTTGACCCCCATTTTTGAGTCAACACTGATGTCATGAATCCATTTTTACAGTCAACTGTCTGTTCAAATGGCTTAGAGTAGTCCGGCAAAGCTAAAACTGTTGAGCTAGCTATAATTCCTTTAATTTTGCTAAAGGCTTTGACTGCTTCATCAGTCCAATGAATGTTTTCTTTAGGTGTCATTGGCTTTTCAAAAATTAAATTTTGTAATGGTCTTACTAATTCTGCATAATTAGCTACCCATTGCCGGCAATAATTACATAACCCCAAAAATGACATCATCTGTTTTTTAGTTTCGGGTCTAGGTGCAGCTAAAATAGAAGCTTTTCTTTCCCCATGGATTAACCTTCCATCTTTGGTTAATGTATGACCTAGGTATTTAACTTCTGTCTTCCATAACTGTATTTTATTTTTGCTGACCTTATTGCCAGTTTTAGCCAAGTGTTTCAGTAAAGCTATAGTATCTTTTTTACAGCTCTCAACTGTTTAGACGCCACCAAAATGTCATCCACATAGCTCAGGCTTCCCTCCGGTGGATTAAAATCAGCAAGACAATTTTTTATTGCATCAGAGAAAATAGTTGGGGATTCAGCGAACCCCTGGCTTAATCTTGTGAAAACATATCTTTCCCTCAAAGGTAAATGCAAACCAAAATTGACTGTCTTTATGCACTGCCACATTGCTGAGATCAATCACAGAGAAGATTTTAGCCTCTGGTCATAATTGATTAAGCAGTGTATGTGGATCTGGTACATTAGGTGCTCTTTGAATAACTGCTTCATTCACAGCTCGCAGATCTTGAACCATTCTCCAAGCTATCGATGGAGATGCCTTTTTAACTGGGAATATTGGTGTGTTACAAGGGGAATCTGAGCATTTTTGAATTATTCCTTTTTTAATTAAATCCTGTATTACAGGTTTTATTCCTTCTACTGCATCAGGTTTTAAAGGATATTGTTTTATCCTGGGCCTGTACTCAGTTTTTGCTCTGATCTCCACTGGTAACATTCCCTTAATTAACCCAACATCTGTGGGTCCCTTTGACCACACCTCATCTGGAACTTGCTCAAGCTCCTCCTCCTCTTCCTGTGTTAGAGTCATTAGTCATGCAAGCTCCTGGTCAGTCAGATGTACAGCTGGCGTACATACTACTGTCCAGTTTATCTTTTGTTTTCTCCAGCCAGTTGTTTTACTCCAGTATACTCCTACTTTTTTATCTTGCTCCCAATCTCTAATTGATTCCACTTGACCAACAAAGGCATTGTTATCCCTCCACTCTGCCTCTGGGTCTTTGGATATAGAGATATGTGGATTCTGCAAATCTCCCAAGTTGTTTTACTGCATCTGCCACTCCTACAGTGCAGAAACTTGTTTGTCTCTCCAGTAAATGTCTCTAATTTGAACTGTTTTTTTACAAGCTTATCGTAAACTGGATCACCTCCTGGAGTTGTTTTAAATCTCAGAGTGACATGTAACTCCATGTTGTTTGACAATGGCACTTGGATTTAATGCCTGTTTTGCCCTTTTTACAATTTCTTTCCTGATTCACCAGGGTCACTTGTCGGCATGTCCAAAGTCCAACAATACAATACTGATCCCTCCCTTTAGGACATGGATTCAGTGTTGCTACAGCGCCTAGCTTCCATATTTCCATTTTTGTTTGGAAATATTCCCATTTTTAATGCAACCATTGCATCACGTCCGAGTAGATTGTATGGGCACAGCGGTGACAGAACCACCCTCAACATGGCTTCATCACATGTTTCTGGATTTGTTATTGTAATCAACTGACTCAAATTTTGTTTTTGCACTAACCCATTAGCTGATCTCACTGTGATTGAGTTTTTTGAAATGGGTATATTGCTCACATCCCTAATCACTGTTTTATCCGCTCCAGAATCACAAAGGAACACATAGGGCCTTTCTTCAATGTAAAGTGTTATTTCTGGTTTAGACACATGAAAAATATCTAATTGAGTGAAATCTATAACCTCATCACATTGCTTTGCCAAATCAGAATCATATCCATTTTCATTTTCAATTATGGAAGTCATTTTTAAATTTGGAATTTTCACTGTTTCATCATTACTTTTTGTCAGAACTTTAGATTGGTTATTACTCCCTAGTCATGCATTGTGATGTTTTTGATTTCTCCCTTTTTTTTCTACATATTCTTCTCTCTTTTCCCCATCTGAACTTGATTCACATTCTCTGGTCCATGCTTCACATTCTCTCGCCCAATGTCCTTTCTTTTTGCATATGTAACAATAATCATTGCTTTTGTCCAACTTTCTCTCTCTCCTAGTCTTCATCTGCCCCCTCCCTCTGCTTTGACCTCTGCCTCCATTCTGCTCCCTCCTTGCTGATTGGCCCTGTGCTTTCTGGAAACACACATCTCACAAATCTTGCAAGAAAGAATCCACTGATCTGGCTTGCTCTTCTCTCTCTTTATTTCTCTTTTTATTTCTAGCAACAACTTCAGCATGAATAGCATGTGTTATAAAATCAGGCAGCGTCGCAGTAGGCAATCCAACAAAATTTCTCTTTATCCATTCAGAGACTTCTGGTCTTAAATTAGCCAACATCCCTTGTTTAAACTGTTGATCCCAAATTACACGTTCCGCTGCATTATTGTCTCTCAACCCACTGTGTTTTCTAAAGGCTGTTTCTAACCGCACTCTAAAATCTACTACTGTCTCATCCTCCATTTGTCTTACCTGAGCTAACTTCCCATAGTCAGGTAAAGTTTTGAACATTTCTCTGATTTGAGTATGTAGAGTATTTAATCTATCATTAATGAGTGGGTCTGCTGCAGGAAGAAGCACAGGTGGGTTTGCATTGTTATTTGGGTTATAATGTTGTCTTACTCTTGTCCAATCAATTCCCATTTTTCGTCATGTAAATGTCCCTAATTTCAATTCCGTTAAGCCTATACATGTCCACCAGTTGTCTCATACCATCGCAAAATCCATCTGGGTCTTCTCTATGGCTTGGGACACTTTCTGTGGCTTTAATTATGTCTGCTTTCGTCCAAGTACGAAAGACATACATAGTAGGCAAACTTCCAACCACTTGTGGATCATGAGTGGGATTTGGGACTTCTATCATTGGGAATGCATCTGCTCCTCTCTCTGAGAAGTCAACCCTTGGACTGAAAAGGTTTCCAAATTGTTTGCTCCAAGACTTGTTCATTGGAAACCGTGATCTAGTAGCAACAGGTGTTTGTACATCACAGACTTGTGGTTGTGCTGCTGCTTCTAGCTCTGCATGTGGATACAAACTATCCTGCAGTTTTACAGGATGATCTGAGAATGGATTTGTTGTCTGTTGCAGTGGGGTATATTGAGGTGGTGCCGCTGTGTATTTATGAGCCTGTACTACAGCCTGCTGCTGCTGCTGCTGCTGCTGCTGCACATGGTGCTGCTGCTGCTGCTGCTGCTGCTGCTGCTGCTGGTGCACATGGTGCTGCTGCTGCTGCTGCTGCTGCACATGGCGCCTCCCTGATTGGACCAAATTGTCTTCTTCTGTTGTAAAGGCAACTAGGCTCGTTTCACTCTTCTTTTCTTTAATTTGCTTATCTCTACACTTTGCTGCAACTAACCACAGCTCTGCCATTTTCTGCTCATGCAATTGTTTTTCTGATGGCAACTTTTTGGATTTAAGTCCTAAACTAACTTTCATCACCAGTGTTTCACACTCTTTTAGTGTTAGTTTACCTTCAAACCCATACTTCTTCTTCCAGTTTTTTAAATACTTAACTGATTCAGGATTTTTTCTCTGCATAAACTTAGGATCACCTTTTAGATCCCCCGTTTTAGTACAAGATGAACCCATATTTACTCTTTAGTAAATTACTTAGATATCTTCTTCAACTTCTATTTAATAACTATTGCTTATACAACAGTGGATATTAATTACACATTTGTAAACGATCTTAGTGGAATGCCTCACGGGCCAAATCACTTCCTTGAGAAACAAGCTTCTAGATAAAACTTAATGTTTCATCCGGTTTCTCTCTGGGTGTTTAATCACAAGGAATGTAATTGTTTTAGACCACTTTCACGATTACTTAAAACATAATGAGATGCAATCCTTTCTCTACTTCACCAAGCCGACAACTTTTCGTTATCACCGCAAGGTTTCTGGTTGTCCGGTGCTTCGAGTATAGATTGACCTCCTTTCACACACACATTCACACAGACGTCTTTAAATCAAAATGAACCCCGTTCACTTTTAACTGCAGTAAAAAGTAGTCCCCGACTTACTCTCAATAATAACCCCGTTATTATTACAGTCTATGATAGTTCCAGACTATCTAAAAGAATAACCTGTTGTTATTCCGGGCTCCCCCTCTGACTGTCTTTAATAGCTCTCTGACTATTAGAAGGATAAAACCTCGTTATCCCAGGCCTAAGAAATAGCTCCTCGACTATTAAAAAGGATAAACCTCGTTATCCCCGGCCTCTTTTTTGAGTCAAAAGTAAATTGACTTCAAAAGTAAATTCACACTTGCCTGTTATCGCGATGTCCGTGGCTTTTGTGTCTTCAATCCGAAATTCGAAGCTGATCAAACCTCACACAGAGACTGTTGCTGCAGTTGTTTTTCGACCTGCAACCTCCAAGCCACGCTGCTGTTTCAGCTCTTCAGTAGGACGACGGTCAGCTCCAAAAAATGATGTTTTGACATCCGGCTCAAGAAGGACCAAAATATGTTAACGCTGGTTCAGCCACGGTTTCTCCTTCGATGAAAAATGGACCACAAATTCTGCTTAGATATATAAAAAGGTTTAATATATAAAAGACAGAATATAAGATACAGACAAGTGGCAGACTGGTTGATCCAGTCCGGGTCCTCTCCCTTGCACACCCAAAGCAAAAAGACCCTGTTTCAAGACAGGCTATCGATGAAAAGCACACAGTCACATGACATGATAATTGAAAACACATGTCTCACCATCCTTAGGTGAACACAATAGCTCCTTTCTCCAAAACACACAGTAGCCCCTCTCAAAGTAAGCCTGAGGCTATAACAGATGTTTTCTGGTAATCTAACTTCCTGTGTATAATAGCTGGGGGTTTGACTCCGCACATTCTTCACCCTGCCTGGATCAATACTACTAGTTTTTAGATCCACACTAGTCTAAACGTTACATTTATTAATATGATAATAACACAATAACATACTCCATTGACAAGATTCAACGTCATATCAACGTCTGGGAAGACATTGCTTTACGTCCAGATGCACACCTTACGTCGTTTAGACGTGGAAAACAGGTCCTCGACCGACTCACGTGTCAGGCTGTAACCTCGCATAAGTGTGCGTCGGTTGTTTAGGGTGTTATCTATTATTTTTTCACAGTAGTCAAAAAGTAAATGCCTGGCGGTGGTGTAGCGGTTGCGTAATGAGACTTCAGTCACAACGACGCGGGTTCAAATCCCTGTCGACTTGTCACTTTTTAGCGAACAATTTTTCTCTGTTTGGTTAAAAACGAATAAACACTCAACATAAGATTATGTAGTGGCTAATAATAAAACTTGTGAACCCATGCATTTGCATACAATCTCAAGTGCTCACCCCTTATTTCCAAACTTGAGATTGTTAGCACAACATATGCATACATTCACAAGTTTTATTATTAGCCACTACGTAATCCTATGTTGAGTGTTTATTAGTCTTTAACCAAACAGAAAAAAATTGTTATGCCAGTTTTGTTACCAATGTTCTAACATTTGATATAAATACATTTTCAATCCATGGCTGTAAATCCTGTGTATTTTAACACAATTCACAGTTACTATAGTGTATTAACACATTTGGATATTTTCCCAGTGAGTCTGTTGAAGGAAGAAGTATTCAATTAATTTACTTTAGTACAGATATAAAAGTTCTTGAGGCATCTGTACTCTAGTACAATGTGGGACATTTCACAAGCAAGCTTGTCCACTGAGAAGCTAAATGTCCTACAGTCTACAGATGACTCAAGCCTGTTTCTACAATAAGTAAACTCCTCTACGACTGAGCTTAAAAAGTATGTAAAAATACGAGTATCAGCTTTTCAAATTTACTTTCATACTCAAAGACGGTTCCATAAATTTAATTCTGAAGAATATAAGGTACATTTAACAAACTAAATCTATTTTATGTGAACATGCAGCTTTTACAACATTGACATTTACTGAAGTACATTTTTTATTGTGTACTGTACACATACTTATAAAATACTACCCGCCTCGTACTTAAGCATGCCTTTCAGTTGCACGGAGCAAGCAAAAAAGTGCTTCATTAAAATCTGTATAATTGAAAGTAACAATATTGTCAACAATAACAGACAAATCTGGGTAAGCGACCCTAAAGTCCTCCTCAGCATGAATCCTGTCCATTTCATTTTGGGCGACAGTAGCTCAGTTGGTAGAGCATTTGCCTTTGTTCCCAAAGGTCGTGGGTTCGAGCCCACCATGGGACCTTCTCCACCGACTCCCACTGATGCCTGCTGTCGTTGTGTCCTTGGGCAAGACACTTAACTCACTTAGCCTATAAGGAGTGCGGATATGATGTTCGCTGCATGCCTTGATGTGTATGTGTGTATATGTATGTACTATATGTGTATGCATCAAACTGAAATTTTCCCATTGTGGGACGAATAAAGGACCTTCTATAAATGGGTCTACACCAAAGACTGACTCAGTTGTTAAGGAAGAGCCCAAATCCTGTTCATAGTGAGCAGCAGCAACAGAGGCACTTGTGCAATTTTGGCAGAACTTCCTCCCGACGCCAAATCATTAGGTACTCCTCGTCCTAGAAATAAAACATTTATACAATTAATTGCCATGATCGAAAAGGCAATTCTGTGGCCCCATGCATGAACCTGATAGACCACAAATACTTGAATACTATTCATTAATGAACATAGTGTTACTTTTAACCTCAGTTTTGATTAACATTCATGTGTATATCAGGTTTATGCATAGGGCCACAGAATTATATTGCACTAATGGTGATCTTGAAACAAGAACACAGACATCAAAAATTTTACAGGAACCTGCATGGGGAGTTCAAATGTAGTAGTTTTAATCTACAGCCCTTGACCACCCACTTGTCCATGAAACCCTCCTACCTGAACACATGCGTGTGTGCAGAGAGTTGGGTTATGTGTTTCTTCGGTCATTTATAATCATTTAAATTTATGTTTTTGTATTAAGTCCCATTTGTTCATTTTGTTCATTATTCTTTGCTTATGTTGTTTAAAGAAGCCCTACATTAAGTCATATTTTATAGATTATTTTTCAAGTAAAATTTAGATTTATTTATGCAAGTGTTTAGTAAAGGGACCTGTAACATTTCACTAGTTTTTCAAGCTCCATAATTGTGTTGTATACAGCAATAGTGTACTATGTGTGCAAGTCAAATTTGACTTTACGGAACCATAAGTTATCATGGTTGCTTACCTGGAATCCTGTGTGCATTCCATGCATTTACAACTCGCTGTAAGCCAATCTGGCTGAGAAGACAGGTTAAGTTTGACACACAAAATTTGATGCGGTCATCCTGCATGTCCAGGGTTTCCTGGTCCACGAGGTGTACTAAAGCCGCTTTCAATGGATAATTCACACGGTTGTTCACCTCCGGCCAAATTCGCTCTACCCTAAGATTCTACAAGGAACAAAAGAAAAATAGTGAGTGTGTATGTTCCTTTACATGCAAGCTGAATAAGAAAAGGTTTTAAAGGGGACATATCATGAAAAATCCACTTTTTGTGCCTTAAATGCCTTATGTTGTGTAGTTGGAGCCTCTAGAAGTGCAAAAAATTTGAAATCAGTCTCTTCATGGGTTGCAGAGAACACTTCATATTCTGTTTAGGTAAGATTTTTCAACCCGTTCTGATTTTGCCATTCTCTATTACGTGTTTAGAATTATTACGTCACAGTATTTGCAGCGAGACTGCTACACAGCAAATATATGAGTGTTAAAATGTTAGGGACAGTGTTGAATAATGAGTGTTGGTGTTATTTTAACACCACACAGTTATAAAATAGCACTGCTAGTGTTGCTTGATACAGATTTGAGTTGTCAAATCATAGTGTTAAGTTTTTCACACAGTCAATGGTGTTGACGCAGTTTTAAGCCACGCCCCTACGTAACGGCCGTCACTGACGTGATCTAGACAAAAAACTTTCATCTGCGCCATTTTCTCTCACGGGAATTTGCGATTCGGTAGAGGTAAGTGCTTAATTTGACTGTTTGACTGTGTGACTGGGTATTCAGGACTTAAGTCTTAAGTCTAATATGCAAACAACCTGTCAGTTTTATATTGTAGCATCAGGTAATAGCTAGGTTATAGCTAATATTTGAGCATGACCCTCTCATGTTATAACGTTGGTGAACGTCTGCTCCCTAATAATGAAACTAACCTACTGTGTAAACGGGAGTATATTGTTGGACTTAAATAGTGACGTTATTAGACAAAAAATGCTAGTTAGAGTTGAAAGCTGAAATTTGCAGTTTGTGGCGGGAGCAGTACGCTAACGCAGTATTAAAAACTACATATCCCATGAACGTTAGCGGTTTCGCGGTCTTTCGCCATTCGAGGCCTGGAAAAAGCGGAGTTTTCTTTCGAAGTGTCTTTCCAACTTTTCCGAGTTTGTGTAGTCACAGCCACAGAAACTACGATAAAAGGTAAAGGAAGAAAACGGGTGGCATTTTGAGAATGTAACGAGAGAAGGCTTGGTAATAATGATTGTTAGCTAAATTAGGAAAGATTTGGCGAACAGGGGAAACTTAATATGATTGTAGCACTTAGAATAAGTGTGTAAACTGTTGCTTACTATTTCGTAATTGCTATACATACTATTTTAAATACATAGACAAATATATGTGAATTAATGTAGTAGCTAACGGTATTGTGTTGTAATATATCAGTTAACGGGGAGCGCGTGAGATGCCGGGGAGCGCGTGCAGACCCCTGGTAGTCAAGTCGAATATAATATTTAATACAATACGAAAATGTTCCCACTGACCATCAGTCAGATATTTCAAATAAATATAGATTAACATATTAGGGCCTGGGCTATAACACGGGAAGATGATCAATTACCCAAAAATAACGAGTTCAATAATGTACGCATTATAATTGCACGTAATTTTGCACCGGAACGTTATTTTCTGGAAAAGAATTCCGGCGGACTCATTTTACGTGCGTTCATGACTTCAGACGAAAACAAACTTCGGTAAACATGGGCTTTGGTTGGCCCCGTGGATGGGGATTTTGGATAAAAAATGAACGGATGGAAGTGTCTATAAGAGCACGGTTGGGTGCAAGCTTTGTAATTAGGATTTCGCATATCACCACAGCAAATTCAGCCGCAACTAGCGTGGACGTTAGCTTGACCCTGAGTACAAGGACCACTTTCCACTACGTGACTGGTTTAAGGACCAAGGTAACGGCCTGGACCTCTGTAGACCATTTAACTGTAGACAACTTGGAGTGGTATAAGAAAAGAGGCTGCAAAATGTGCTATATTTTCTTCATGTGCTGTTAACTTAATTTTAAAAATGCGCTGGTCTGCTGTACTCTGTTGAACAAAAAAATCAAATCATTTTCTTGCTTAAGATTATGTAAGTAGTTATTTTTCAATGGTATAGAAACAATACATGATTCATTTAAAACAAAGTCTCTAATTCAATTTTTTATATTGAGTCCTTTCCCTGATAGATATTTTTAATAAAGACTGTTTAAGGAGTAGTATTGGGCAGATAGGCTCAGGTCAATATGTAAGACTTGTGCTTTGATCCTATCCTGCACTTACAGGCTGTGCTTAATGCCATCAAAACTAGATCTAAATCTAGTAAAAATGGGATGAACTGAAATTAGGCTTCTGTTTCCTATAAATGTTTGAACCATGTGAATGTTATTCTTAATCACTGTCTGAGATTTGTTTATTCATGTATATTTTATTTTTTTATCAAAGAAATGCTGGTTCAAGTGGAGTGCAAGGGTGTCCTGAAATGGGTTCGGGTACCAATGAAGGAAGACCACTATGATTACTTTCAATTCATTCAAGAAGGTAAAACTACTGTATAATCTGTGGTTCGTCGTTTGGAAATTACATTAATTGTTTTGGATCATAGTTTCAGCTAAATTCAACCTGATAAATGAATCTGATGTGGCCCTGAAAGACTCATCAAGAGTTGATGTAGATGCTGACATTTTTGATGAGTTGGTGAGATCTGCTGCAGTGTCTTTCAAGGTGTTCACTGGGGAGTCTGGTAAGACACAGTGACATGATGATACAGAGTGTAGTGGCATATAAGGCGCACTGTTAAAATTAAAAGCTTTTATGTGCGCCTAATATGGTATCAATAGAAACATTATTTGTTTTCTTTTTAATACAAATATGATTTGCAATATTGGTAATGTTGCCTTATGTAACATATATTCTCCAACTAAAGTTAAGTACTATTAAACCTTTATTCCCTTAGCTGAGAAAGAGGTTTCTGAGGCTTCCTTCTGCTCAGATGAGGGGTCATCCTTATCCAGTGTGTCTGTGGAGTCATTCTCATCACTTGACTCTGTGAGTTCAGGCTCCACTATAATTACTCAAAGCACTAAAAAATGGAGAAGGCAACTGTTAGAAGGACCGCCTGACAGTAAGGCAGCGAAAGATGTAAGTAGTTCTAAGATTGTCAATAGGATGTCAAAACATTTTCAAAATGCATTAGTTTACATAAAACTTCTCTATTACAGATGGTCTATGTAGCTCTACATCAAAAACCTGGAGGTGAAGACGTATTGAAAGAGTACAACATGACCAAAGGCCTTTCTGATCAAACGAGAAGGAAACTCGTTAACATCCTGGTGGCTGATATGATTGAGAGTCATGGGTAAGTGATCAATTAAATACCATGGATTCTCTGAATGTTTTAATGATCTTATTTGCTATATATGTTTATATCCCCATTGTTTTTTCATATTTATTTCAAACATTTCTATATTGTTTCATTTCTTTCCCTTCTGAAAGACTGATGCTTTTTTAAATATTGTAGTCTGCTTCATAACTGGAACACTTCAAATATCTGTTACTCAGTTCTCAAGTTTTTACCCCAGGCATGTAAAACTTATTTAAGCTAAATTTCAAATTGATTCTCTTGCTTTGGTGTAGGAGAGTCCCACCGCTCAATGTCCGTGTGTCCTATGCCCTTGGAATAGTCACCCTTTTTCCCAATTTGAAGGATAAGGCGTCACCAACTGGTTATGTGAGTATTACAGGAAACTGTTATTTGTTCGTATGTAGAAGCTTTATTTTGAAGTCCTGATACAGTCATCAACTTTGATGGATTTGAATATTGACTCTACCTCTTGTCTGATAGGAACATTACTATGATCCTCGCAGTGGCCAAGGTTACTTGGCCTATAGACTCAAGACAGTCCAGCGCAATACAATGAGTGATTCCAAGAGGACCTCCCCAGACCTGTTGTCTGCTGAACAATATGGCCCCAAGACCCTGCGTGAAACATCGACATCTGAACAGCTGTCTGGAGATGAATGCAGAGAAGCAATATCTGCAATGAAGCATTCAGCAGACCAACCACTTGTGAAGGAGAAGATGAAGGCAACTTTCAAGCATCGTCAGAGCATGCTACATGATCCAGACCAGTCTTCAGCCATCCTAGATCACTTTCCCAGATTTCTGGATACACCAGGTTTGGTAAGAGAAATGGAGAGAAGCTTTATATTCGGATTCTTAAATGTGTTGTGTACCCACCAGGGAGGGAGGGGGGTTATTAGAGAGAGAGATGGCAGAGAGGGGGGGGGGGACAGAGAGCAGAGAGAGTGGGGGACAGAGAGCAGAGAGAGGGGGATACAGGGAACAGAGATGGATGAAGACAGGGGGAGCGAGAGCAGAGAGGGGGACAGAGAGGAACAAAGACAGGGGGAGTGAGAGCAGAGAGGGGGACAGAGAGGAACAAAGACAGGGGGAGTGAGAGCAGAGAGGGGGACAGAGAGGAACAAAGACAGGGGGAGTGAGAGCAGAGAGGGGGACAGAGAGGAACAAAGACAGGGGGAGTGAGAGCAGAGAGGGGGACAGAGAGGAACAGGGGGAGTGAGAGCAGACACGGGGACAGAGAGGAACAAAGACAGGGGGAGTGAGAGCAGACACGGGGACAGAGAGGAAGGGAAGGAGCGAGAGCAGACATGGGGACAGAGCAGAAGGGAAGAAGCGAGAGCAGATGGGGACAGAGAGCAGAAGGGAAGGTGTGCAGGGCAGACAGGGACAGAGAGAGAGGAACAAAGACGGGAGCGAGAGCAGGGGGGGGTGCAGCGAGGGCAAGCAAGAGCAGATAGAGGGGGAGCGAGAGCAGACTGAGGGGGACAGAGACCTTTTTGTCTGAAATGGGGAACACTGGTACCACGTTTTGACATGTTTTCTGTCTTTGTTAGATTAACCAAGACTTCACGTTGTTGTTGGGAGAGGACACTTCAGGAAAGTTTATTTCAAAATGGCCAACATTCTACAAACCGAGGATCATCAGTGTCTGCAAATGCCTTCGCCCTGGTCCCCATGTGGATGACCTTCTGTCTGCTCAAGAGGGATCTAATGATTATGGTAAGTTGGCTATTGTTTGCCAGAACTGTGACTGTGTATACTCATGGGATGTGGGTGTTGTCATTTTAATCCACTAGGATGGGACAGTGACTTGGCCGCTATCCTACTCCTGGTTCATCTCCTGCCTCCAACCAAGAAGGGGAAAAAATTTGGGAGAATCAGTGCAACTGACGCCACTGACCATGTGGTCAAGTTCATGAAGGTACGTTCAGGACATAAATGATGACTGAATATTGTTTTGCCTCTTAACACTTAACTTGCTATGATTTGTCCCTTTTTTGGTCAGCTGTGCGTAGCTCATTGACTGCCATAGATTTATTATTACGCAAATTGAAAAAAAGAAAGGTTTTTCACTATTTTCTGTGTGTTTGGGGTTTGGCTGTAGACCGTGTTTTATTGTGCCAGCAGGTGGCAGCAGTGCTCTGTGGGTGTCTTGGTCAAAGTTCAGTGTCTGAGCGCTGTGAGCAGGAGAGACTGAGGCAATACAAGGCAGGAGGACTACAGCCAGGGAAAAGCTTAGTTTGAGCAGTAAAGGTTTTTCTAGAACTGACAAGAGACCATGTGGAGGGTCAGAGCAGCAGACCAGCGGTTCACCCCAAAAAAAGCAAAAGAAAAGCGGATTATCGCTCATGCTATCACTGAGCTTGCAGCAGGAGTAAGCAGAAAAGTCCGGCCATCGTTACAGCTGGCTCCTTGTGTGGGCTCAGTGATGGTATTAATGATTGTCCGCTTTTCTGTGGCTTTTGGGGTGCAGCGCTGGTCTGCTGCCCTGACCCTCCACATGATCTCTGCTAGCTCTAGAGTCACCTTTACTGTTCAAACTGCCTCCAAATGATGCCTGCACCTCTCTGTATTCTTCCTGCCTTCCATCGCTCCTCTCTCTCCTGCTCATGCGTCCTTAGATCAAACACCCACAGAGTCCTGCTGCCACCGTTTGGGTCAATCAAAAAACAGTCTACAACCAAACCCCAGACATGCACCTGAGCAAGCCCAGGTATGTGTGTGTCTGGTGCAGGTCTCCTGTTCCTTTAGAGACGAGCATGACTTTCTGCCTGGAGTTGGTTGGTTCCAGGCAGGGCCACCATTTGTCTGCCCTTTTTCTATGCGTCTTCAGTAATTAAAGTAGTACTAGAATTTACCATGCTGCTATCCAGAATATATAACTACAATATGTGTTTATAATATTTTGGGTGTTCATTTTGACATGCTAAGATTAATTATGTTAAAAAAACTGCTTTGAAGTCTCACTTTTTCACAAACGCTAGAGGGCGCCAAAATTGCAGGGATGACATAGGAGAATGATCCTTTTCACAGCAGTCATGGCTGGAATCTGTATGAGCAGCGAGTTAATTGATTAATCTGGGGGAGAATCTGAGGTTTCACTGTCATCTGAACAAGGTATAAACATATTTTCATCAGTTTTGTACATAATAGTGTGCAACTCTTTTAACCTTTTTTAGCCTTATATGTGAGATTCAAGCTAATTACTTGCCCTTACGGTCCCCGGACAGTGAAACCTCCGATTCTCCCCCAGATTCATCAATTAACTCGCTGCTCATACAGATTCCAGCCATGACTGCTGTGAAAAGGATCATTCACCTACGTCATCGCTGCAATTTTGGCGCCCCCTAGTGTTTCTATGCGGAAGTGAAAAAGTGCCACTTCAAACATTAAGATTATTCATCTTAACATGTCAAAATGAACACCCGAAATATTATAAACACATATTATAGTTATATATGCTGGATAGCAGCATGGTCAATTCTAGTACTACTTTAAACAACACAAAATACTATTCCTAATTTCCCCTTAAACACTCTTAGGTCGGGACGAGCATGGTGACGTTCCTTGAGAGAGTTGGATCAGCACAGCCCTTCCTCCTCTGTGTTGGAGAAAAGAAGAGTAGCATCCATAAGTTTTACATCATCCTCGATCAGAAGGCCATTCCCTGCGTGGCGCAGACAGCTGTGGCTGCCTTCGACGAACTGTTTAAGGCCCACTTTGTCTTTGCTGAATCTTATGACGAGGCTTTGTGCAACTTCTACACCTTCATTCAGACAACGGTATATGGGATTGACATCGGCACGACCAAAGAGAGTCCACGGGTCAAGGAAATACGGGCAAAAATGGATCATATTGAGGTTTGAAAATGTTCACCTGTTTCATTTGCAAGTTGCAGCACAAAACTTGTTCTGTTTTTTTTCAACATTTGAAGTTCAGTCATGCTATGTATCCAGGACGTACTTTGCGTTTGAAATGTGTTGAGAATGGGTGTTCTTCTGTTTTTTACACCTATTGTGGATTCAAGAAACATTTAATGAGAGTACACAGAGACATTGTAGCCTCTTGTTCTGTTGGCCCTATGGACCAGGGTGACAGTAGTGGTCATGTTCCTGATCCACTAATTGCAGTTTCTGTCATTAGTAACCCAGCTTCTGAAAAAAGACAGTTACTGGATATGTGTTGCTCTATTGTGGCTCAAGTACAGGCCTCTGGAGTTTCCGAAGGTACTGTGCAGTCTTTAGTTAGTTCAATGGAGGAATTAGTCAATGACGTTCATGTCCAAGCGCAGGATGCTGTTCTTAAAACTATTTCATCTGAAGTAACTGAAGAAACTCTAAATAAAGTTGAAGACTGTTTTCAGCAGCTTGAAAATCCCTTTTCATCCCTCAATACTGAAACTAAGAGGCAAAGACATTTTGAGAAGAAATGGAAAATTGTGGAGCCAGTAGAGCATGTTCTTGGTGTGCGTTATGATCTACGCAAAGATAGGACTACTGGTGTGTACACTCAAATTCCTGTGAACGACAAATTTGTGTATGTGCCTATTTTGGGAACTCTTGAGTCAATGTTCACCAACCAGGAACTCTGCAACTGTTTCCAGCAAGTAAAGCTTCATGAAGATGGCCTTTTCAAAGATATCAATGATGGTTCATATTTCAGAAATCATCCATTATTTTCACAACAAGAACATGCTCTTCAAATTCAGCTTTATTATGATGACTTTGAAACTGCCAATCCGCTAGGATCTAAAAAGGGAATTCACAAACTTGGCTGTGTTTACTTTATTTTAAGAAATTTACCAATGAAACTGAATTCTGTTTTGATGAACATTCATCTTGTTGCACTATTTCATTCAGAGGACTTGAAAAAATATGGTTTTGAGCCAATCCTACAGCCTCTAGTTCATGACTTAAAAGTTTTGGAGACACAGGGAATCCAGGTACCCTTTTCAGATGTGCCAATTAAGGGGTCTATTATTCAGGTTACTGGGGATAATTTGGCTATACATGGACTTTTTGGTATGGTTGAATCGTTTAGTGCCACTTACTGTTGTCGATTTTGTTTAACTGACAAGACATGTTTGCAGTCAGTCTTTAGTGAGGATGCCCCAGACTTAATTCTTCGCACAAAGGAGCTGTACTCTGAACACTGCAATGCCATGGCACAAAATCCCACTCGAGTTCACTCATTTGGTGTTAAAAGAACCTGTCCCCTAAATGCTCTGCATTTTTTTCATTGCTCAGACAACTATGCAGTGGATCTTATGCATGACCTACTAGAAGGTGTTGTGCAGTATGAGTTAAAGCTTCTTTTTCAGTATTTGGTGAAGGACTACATTTCTTTAAACACCCTCTCTCAAAGGATTCAGAGCTTTAACTATGGATACAGTGAGAGAAAGAACAGACCCAGTGGAGTCAAAGTTGATGATGATGGAAATGATCTCGGGCTCAATGCCATCCAGTCCTGGTGCCTTTTGCGAAATACTCCCTTGATTTTTGGTGACCTAGTTGCTCACAATAACAGTCATTGGAATGTTATTATGCTTTTGATTCAGATCGTCAACATTGTATTCTCGCCTATTATAACAGATGGTATGACTTATTATTTGAAACACCTAATTTCTGACCATCACAAACTTTTTAAGTTGGTGTTTACAGATAAGAGGCTCATCCCAAAGCATCATCTAATGATACACTACCCCCGATGTATTAGGAAAATAGGTCCACTTATACACATGTGGTGTATGCGATTTGAAGGGAAGCACAATTTCTTCAAGAGGTCTGTGAAAAGTTTTAAAAACTTAACTAAAACTTTAGTAAAGAAACATCAGCATCAGTTGGCTTTTCATTGGGAGAATTTTTATTTCAAAAGATTACAGTTTGGCCCAATTAAACATGTCTTGACTAGCAATTTGGACGGCAGTGTTGCCTTGAGTTCCACTCCAACTTTGAATGTGTCTAGTGTGTCCACAACTTCCTGGGTAAAAGTCTATGGAACTGAGTATCAGAAAGGAATGTTCGTTTGTGCTAGTGTTAAAAATGAAATGCCTGTGTTCAAGAAGATTATCAATATCATCATCAAAGAGGAAGAAGTGTTTCTTTTGGCAACTGAAGTTTGTACCATGAATTTCAATGATCATCTGAATGCATTCTGCATTGAAGAGTTAGAGGATGTTTTCAGTGTAATTTGTTTGGCTGATCTCATCTATTACAGACCATACGACAGGCAGTTTTCACCTGAAAATGATGAAAAAATGTTTATTGTACCTCACTGCAGTTTTGTTAATATGGATTGAATTTTCAATACAAAGGACTTTTTCCATACAATTTCTGCTATTTTTCTTTTATTACATTTGGAAATTTGACACCTGCTAGTGCCATTTCGGTTTAACACCTTGTAGTGTTAATGATTTCCAACACTGAGTTTTGTTGTCTTCACACTTAACTGGTGTTGGTGTTGAATAAAGCAGTGTTCATTTTTAACACTTTATTTTAACACTAACGTCAGTGTAATGTGAATACAACACCATAAAGTGTTATATAGTATTGGTGTAGTGTTGATTTTTAACACCATAGAGTGTTGATTCAACAAAAATTGGGTGTCAATTATCTAACACTTTCAAAAGTGTTAATTTAACACTTAAAAAAGTGGATGCATATAGACACTTTATTGGTGTTAAAATTAACACTGTGGGTGTTGATTTAACACTGTTGAATTTGCTGTGTATATAAGGGCATGGGCGTCTAACAAAACACTTCGGCCCAGCCCTCCTCCACTGTGCATCACTTAATTTGTAGTCCAAGCTCAAGGATGCCAGCGAACAGGGCTGGACTGGCCATCGGGCGTACCGGGCAATGCCCAAAGGGCAGATGCCCATATTTGGGCCGGTCTGTCTGCCTCATACAAAACACATGTTTATGAGAAGTGTAAATCCGTTGAGAATTGTTCGAGCGGGGCGCGGGGCACCTGCTGTATGTACTCGAACGGGATTCCGCCACCTCAGCGGCCGCAGTGTTCCGGGGCATCTGCGTCACCCCTCTCCTCTCGAAGCGCGATTAAACGCCCTAAATAAAGCTCTGATACCTACATTTTGCATTGCATTAAAAGTTCATGTTTGAGCCCAAAAGTAATATGTTGTGAACAAATTAAACAGATTTAGAGCCAGCAAATGGCTGACAATATGCATTTCAGTCTTTTTTGACCAATTCTCATCGCTGTAACAAACAATAGTGTTGTCTGTGTCCACCTCCCTCACTCTGAGACATGTTCATTACCCTCTTGTAATGTAGACTATTGCATTTTATTTTATTGTTATAACTGCACATATCCTGATCCTCTACAGTATTTGCTTCCACATACTGTATAAACTAGGAGTCGGCAACCTGCGGCTCCGGAGGCGCATGCGTCTTTTTCCTTCTGTAGAAGGAAAAACGTTCTTAACGTTTTTAAATGCTGTAAAATTGTGCATAAGTAATATTCAATTTAAAATTTTCTGTCAACGTGTCTGTCAAACCGGCGTGTGAGCATCATAGACTGTGCGCATGGATCCCAAAGCTAAAAAGAGAAGAGTCGCTAATAAGACTGGACTAAGAATGAAAATGTACATTTGCTTTCAGTCAATGAGGAAGGCCTGCTTCATGTTTGCGATGTAATGAGAAGTTTCTATGAGATAATTGTATCTATGCTTAGAAACTACAAAAATGGCCGCTCGGGGTGGAGTTTAACCAGTGTCACCTGGATGGGGGCGTGGTCAAAAGCGCCTCATTTGCATTTAAAGAGACAGCACCAAAACAGGTTGCTCTCAGACGCACCTCAGAACAGGTGTAGAAGAAAGGCCCGTGGAGCTACAAATAATGAGACTCAGACCCAGGCATTGCAGTTACGCTTTATATAGGCCACAAATTAATGATTTAAATGTAAAAATCTATTATTTTAAAACATGATATGTCCACTTTAAAAAGTGGTCATGGACTTGCTTATAAATAATATGTATATCATTAAATCTAGATTACCACTTTTTGAAACTTTTTTGCTGCTAATAAGTTAGATTAAACATTACTATTTACATTAAAATTAAGAGTTCACTACTTATAATTTCATAATTACATGTAATGTTCGAGCACCTAACTTTGATAACAAATTTGCAATTAATTACTCCGCCCTAGTACTGTGTCTGTCATAATACAGCCAATCAATGAATGACAAGAGTATAGTAAGTACCTTGGTTGACGTAGTCTGGGCATAGGGCTGCCAACTAACATTGAAGCGGTATTCGGAAAGGATTTCCTGCATATACAGGTATAGGTAAAACTCCTTCCCATGGTCCACACGCACTTGATCCCACATACCATGTGTCGCCACTGCAGGTCTATCAAAAAAAAATGAAAATAAAAACATATTACTAGCTTACCAAACAGTAGAGAATAGAGAAAATGTGTGTAAGAGAGTAAGCGAGAGAGGTCCAAAGAAAATTCAAAGGAGTGTGCCACAAACAGCTCACTCTTTGGGATGCAGGTACAGGTGAGAGAAAGGTGAGTGAGTACAAAGATAGATGAGTCACAGTGAAAAGAAGAGTGGGACATAAGGGGTTTCAGAGTCTACATGCTAAGCATAGTTTTACCAACCTGTACACTTCTTCATAAATAGTGAGGTTATTTTTAACAGGCATTGTGGCATATGCAACAATTTTTGAGCTGTAGCCATCCACTGCCACAACATGGGTGACACCAAACATCACCAACTTTTCATTCTGGTCCAGGTGAATCTTGTGTCCCATGTATTCTGCATGGTAGGGGATGCTGATTCAAGTTCCGAGCACCCTTTAAAGTAGATATTAACCATACATATTAACAAATATACATGCCACCATTCTCAACACATTGTGTCACAATATTTACACTTGTGACAAGCTTACACATTTGCATCTGGCACTTACACGTTGTCGCAAATTGTGGTAAGACTGGTGCACCTGTCTCAATACTCTCCCCACTCGGCGTTCACGAGCACGTACTCCAATGGACGTCAAATATCCAGTCATAAACTTTCGTCCATATGACGGGCCTGTCTGTAATATGCATATGTTTCTAGACTTTAATTCAAATATTAAAGCCCTTGTCACAGTCTGCACAGTAGGCCATGTACGTATGGGAAAGCGCAAATGAAGGCTGTGTATCACAGACCAAATGGCAGGACTTTGTTTACATATTACAAAAGTAGCGCATTTACGCAGTGTGCATTTACTACAGTCGTTTTACTGAAAGGAACTGGGCCGTAATAATGTAGGTTCATACTGCACATACCTGATGAATTGAAGAGATCACTGCAGTTTCCAGATCTGCGTCGGAAACATGATTTCGACGTCTAAGGTCGTTTTCAAAGCAGAATCTCCTCACCGATATTTCTGAGCAACCATTCGCCCCGTGGCAATATAAAGCATCACTGATCTCTGCATGTGTTGCCCCATTTTTAAAAAGTCTCCTAATTAAATGTGTATAAGGCTGGAGGGAAGCCATCAAAATCTCCTAAAACTTGCTGAACAATTGTTGGCGGCTCTGATCTGAGGTCTCTTCTCTCTTCCGGTGTCGCAAATAATAATAAAACGAAATAATAGTAATGCCATAATTCTTTTGAGAATTTTAAACAACTAGAGCCAAAACAAACACATTGATATTGAAGCATAAAGGATTTGATTTTCCAATTTGATTTAGAAAAGGAAAATAACAATAAACGAATGGAAAATTTGTTTTTCTGATTTTATTTTGAAACAGAATAACTAATAATCGAAGGGTACACGGATTACGGACCAAGCATTATTCAATATTTTGGTATTTTTTCATTTTTTGCTTTAAAACAAAAATTAAATCAAATATCAAGCCAATTTTTCGTTTTTCCTCATCAAAAATGAAAGATGAAAATTCCAGCCGTTCTAACCCTTAGTCTGTTGGTCTCCAAATGTGAGAATCTGATTCGGGCTCTATTCAGAGGAGTGTGTGGTGAATTTCAAGACAATTGGACAAAATCTGACCCTTTAACAAGCCTCTAAGTCCTAAAAATTGTGAATCTTTGAAGCCCCGCCTATCAAAACAGTAGGTGCGGCGGGCACACGACGCACATACCCAGACTCGTCTTACAACCCTTAACAACATTTTTTCCAAATCAGGTGTAACAACTGTGTGGGAAAAAAAAATGTATTGGATTTTTCAATTAGCAGGGAGGATTGTCTCAGGGATGTGGACCCATACTTTTTTGGACAACATTTCAGACAGCCAATTAACTCCCCTGAGGGTCCGAGCCAAAATCAAACCATGGATTGTGGTAGAAGGTTCTTTGGACGATGTCAGTGCCAATTTAGGTGTCAGTAGGGTCAAAGATGGGAGCGTAATTAAGGAAAAGCAAATGGCAGATTTTATCACTCCAAATCTCAAAATGTTCATGTCTTTTTTGGAATAATTTGAAAACGATAATACATAGAGGTCTGGTGGTCGGAACGCTGACTCAGCAACCACTCCTGATGTACCCGCTCAGATTTCAGACTCCTAACCTAAACCTTATATGAATAAATGCTAATTTGTTGACACATTTTTGCCCTTATTCCTGTTAAATCATTTAAATTTGCCCAATATAGGAGTATATGATTGGTAGAGGACCCAACTTTGCCCTTGAAGATCCTTTAAGGAGAAAACTCTAATCTCCAAACCCAAATCTTTTACCTAACACCACATTGTTTCTTATCGACCCGACTCAAATTAATTCTATTCTGTTCTACTCTATTCTTATTCTATTTTTCCTCCTGCTACTTCTTCTCACCATCTGTGCCTTTTTTCACATTATGGTGCTGTTTTTCCCCCCAAGAAACTTTCAGATTTGGGTGAAGCCAAACATGGTTCAGGTGGAGGTTAAGGGATGTTTTCTTCTTTTCTGCCTTCTTTTTGTTGTCCTTGTTTTCATTTGTCTTATCGTCCTTTTCTGTCCTCTCCTCTCTTGTGTTTCGAGGGATCTGTGTTTGGAGATGATCAGGTCACTGATATTAGTATGAATGTGGAAATGATGCAAATGATAAACTCTTTTGTGGAACTCACAACAACTGAAAATGTAAAATGAAAAGGCAATTAACCCTCCAAGGTCTAGGGTCATTTTGGGGAACTATATCTAAACTGAAATTGGACATTTAAAGATATCTAAATAAGCTAAATTGAAATTGGACGTTTGAAGATCTCTAAATACTCAAAATTTGGAATTGGACATTGCAAAAAGTAGATAGACCGCCATTTTGGGTGGCCATGTGGCCTTTGTCCTGTCCATGTCCTTCTTTGTTCTGTGTGTGTCCTCTTCTGTCCTTTGTCCATGTGTTTTATGTTCTGTTTTTTAAGTGTTTGTCCATTAAGCTCAAACTTAACTGACAAAACAAACTCACTAACTAGAACAAAGTTTAAAGCTTCAGTGAGCCTTTTGCATTTTTGGGTAAACTAGTTAATTTTAATAGAGAGAAAGAGTAGTTTTCAGCTGGGCAAGAGAAAGTTGAATAAGAGGGAAAAAAATATTATTTTGAAATGTTACAAGACATTAGGAGAAGATTGTACAGTATGTGTGAAGAAAGTTGTATTGTAAAGTTTAACACCAGGTTTAAAATGAATAATACTAGTTTTAAAAGTCACTTTGAAACTTTGAAACTGTTTCTTGGTTTTAGAATTACCCTTCACCTTATGTTTTGATTTTAAAATGTATTTAACAAATGTTTTTTTGCTTTTGTTTTTGAGAAAAAATACTTAATCACTGCCAGAGTTTTGAAACAGCCAGGTCCATCCATGTTCCATTGTGTGGTGAGAAAACCACCCCCATGCTATTGCATCTCCACACAGCACCATCGACACCTACAAAACAGGCCGATTTTCGAGGATCAAAAGCGCGTTTGAAGGACTGCTTGTTGGTATGTGGCATCTGATACGCAGACAGATAAGAGTTTTGAAATAAGAGCAGAGTGAATATTTCTGGTATAGAGAAAGGTGGTAAGCCAAGAATCAACTTCTTGTACAAGCTAGCCAGGAGTCGAACCTAGAATCTTCTGATCCGTAGTCAGACGCGTTATCCATTGCGCCACTAGCCCTGAAGATCAGAAAGGGTGCCCAGCAATAGTAGTCGCCAATTTAGGGTTTGAGTACAGCTTCTCAATGAAAGCTGCATTGCAACACTAGTTAGTGGAAAATATTCTAGAATGTTTCAGCAGAACAACGCCATGACAACCCCATGGCTTCTCAATGATATCAACGATAGTGATTCTAAAATCTACTTGCATGTTCTAAAATGTCTCACTTCTTGGCATCACTATGGTAACCCAATGGTAATGCAACCCATTGAAGAAGTGCAAATATATTCCACCCATTGAAATTGAATATGAGCTGTGTTGTGTTCACAAATATTTAATTCTTCCACTTTTGAGTTGAAGTCAGGCTCTGATTGTGATTTTGCCAGAAACAAACACATCAAACACATATTGCTTCCTGCTTCTCGAGAGAGCAGTCGTGTCCCTCTGCTCTGCTCTGCTTTTGCTTCGCCTTTTAATCTCCTTGAATCATTTTATTTACATTTTTTGTTTCTCCTTTAATCATTTTATTTACAAAACGAGGGTTACTCCTTCTACACACTTCAGCTTTGTGGAATTTATCAACTTTAATCATGTTGGGATGAAAGAGAAGGAGAAGCGTCTGCGGCGGCTGTTGTGCTCTGGAAAATCAGCTCAAATCTCTTCAAACACGGATATCTATTGTGGAAACAGAAATGGGACTAAACCCGACTCTTCCAATGAGTGAAAATGGGATGAATGGACAGACTGGAAATGTAAGTTATGACGTCATTTCTTTTACCAAAATCAACAATGAGAATTATTGGAACAATTGTGGAGCTAAACCCAAAGTTGACAAAGCTAAGAATGACAATAGGAGTGAAATAAGGCCACAACTAAATGTTCTGAAGACTTCAAACCGCTTTTTACCCCTTTCTGAAACAACAAAGCCGCTAAAAACTGCAGCGCCTCCACCAAGGACAAACTGTGTCCTTATCGGAGATGGTTCGGTGAAAAATGTAAACATGGAGTCCATGCTCACTGTCTCAGTTCACTCTGCAAAAGTTGCTGAGATAAGGACTCTTCTGCCTAAAGTGTTTTCTGAGAACAGTGGTGTGCGTACATTATTGATCCACACGGGGGCGGTAGATATCTATGAGAAGGCAAGCGAGAAGTTACGAATGGATTTAACGCTGTTACTGGATGACCTCAAGAAAATGGACATAAACATTTTTCTTAGTGGCCCACTTCCAAATATAGATGGAAAAATGGAGAAGTTTAGCCGTCTGTATCAGCTAAATACATTCCTACTCAATGAGTGTTCACGCAGAGGACTTGGCTTCATTGAAAACTTGAATCTGTTCTGGAATAGGCACGAGCTTTTTGAAGAAAAAGGTCCACATCTGAACAACTACGGAGTAAAAGTGTTGATGGATAACTTTGCATCTGCCCTAAGACCTCAGCCTGCGCAGCGCGTGCAGCCGTTGAAAGGGAGAAAAAAGAAGCAAAGGGCACAGACATCACGACCATCTCCACCGACTCCCGAGGTCTCTGCACCCCCACCGCCTCAAAAGAACTCCACACCTTCACGATTCAAGAAGAACTCAACACCTCCAAGGTTCCAAAAGAACTCAACACCTCCACGGCTCCGAAAGAGCTCAACGCCTCCACCCCCAGCATCATCAGCAGCTCCCACATCTTCATCAGCGCCATCAGCATATACAGCACCACCAGCAGCAGTGGATACAGCAGCAGCAGTGGCTGCTCCATCATCTTCAGCAGCAGCAGTGGCTGCTCCATCATCTTCAGCAGCACCTTCCCCACCTACAGCTCCCGTGAAGCTTCCCCCATTACTCCAGGCTACAGTCAGGCCTGTACTGGGGGTTCCTCAACCACCTCTGTCTCCACCAAAGACTCCCTCATCACCTTCCATGGACCCGGCTTGGGTCCCCCCCGCTACATCCACTCCATCTAGGGAAAATGAGGACGACCTTTCCCTTTGTTTTCTATCCCCGCCTTCACTACTGGATTTACCGGAACACTCTGCAGGCATGATAAGATCGGCGATGAGGACTATTCCTCTCACACCCACTGTAGCCAGATCAAGAGTCCTATCTAACATTCAAAACTTCTCCCCATACGTACCTCCAAAGCCACCTAGGGCGTCCAACTCAAATTCTCCCACAAAATCCACCCGTCCCTCCTCTAACCCCATAAGTATTCCACCCCCCCCCCCCTCCTGCTCATTTAGCCCACCTCCCCCCTAACTCAGCACCAAGAAACCCTCCACCTCCACTCCCCCCTCGTCCACCACCCAACTCAGCCTGCCCCTCCCCTAACCCATCACCAAAAACCCATCCACCTTCAACCCCTCCCCGTCCAACTCCCAAGAACCATCCGCCTCTCCATCCTCTTCCCCCGCCTTCCCCTTCCCCTCTTTTCTCTAAACACTAGGATGCACAGGGTCTCTGCTTCGCAGCCACTGGCAGTCTAGTTAGAGGAGAGACCCGGCTGGGGCCCTGTCATGAAGCCACCTGTGCCATTCCCTTAGTGATAACACAAAGAATACATAACAGAAAAACATCTGAAGTTAATCTGAAGTCTAATCAGGAAAATCTAATTCTTGTTCCGTGTAAGAATCAGCCGACCACAACCGCTGATCCTGAAACTTTTAAACTTGCTATGCTAAATGTCAGATCTCTTTGTAACAAGTCTTTTTTAATCAATAATTTTATTTGTTCTTATAATCTAGATCTTATGTTCATGGCTGAAACATGGCTTGACCAAAATACAGAAAATGCAGTTTTAATAGAAGCATCACCACCAAATTTCAAATTTGAATCTGAAATACGGGAAAACAAAAAAGGAGGAGGCTTAGCTGCCATTTTCAGAGACCACTTTGTCTCCCATAGAATGTCTCTTGGGAAGTTTCCGTCTTTTGAATATGTGTCTTTTAAAATACAACAAAAACAATCTCCTCCAATACTTTTCGTTGTCCTATACAAGCCACCGCAGTCATGTCACAGTTTTATTGATAATTTTACAGAGTTGCTTTCAGTTGTATGCACAGATTTTGATAGTTTAGTTATTACAGGTGATTTTAATATTCATGTGGATAATGTTGATGACAGAAATGCTAAAGAGCTGAGTTCTCTTCTTGAATCTTTTGGTCTCACTCAGCATGTGAGTGGCCCCACCCACAGCAGAGGGCACACTCTAGACCTGTTAGTTCAAAGGGGGCGAACATTTATAATGTAAACGTGGTCGATGTTGCGCTTTCGGATCATTTTTGTATATTTTTTGACATGTGTTTCACTAACAAACCACCAGTGGACTCTGCAATTGTACGAAGAAGACACATAAATGAAAATACGGGTGAACTATTTATGGGAATGATAAACTTTGAGAATGCATCGTATTCTACTGTAGATGAACTGTTTAACTCTGTGACCTCTAGTGTTTTGAATGTTCTGGATACCGTTGCCCCTGTGAAGGTTAAAATAGTGAAAAATAAGCAGAAGGCGCCGTGGGCTAAAGCAGACTCGGTCAGGGCACAAAAGAGAGAGTGCCGGAGGGCCGAGCAGAAGTGGCGCAAGTCCAACCTCCAGGTTGATTACAAGATCTTCAAAGATAAGTTGTGCGAGTTTAACCAGGTGCTACGTAGTACGAGAGAAAGGTATTTTTCTGAAATGATTGAAGGCTGCAGCAACAATCTGCGTGTTCTGTTTTCAACAGTTAATAGATTAACAAACCCCCCTGTTCAGATGCCATTAGAGCTAACTTCCAAACGTAAATGTAATGAGTTTGCACATTTTTTCAATGACAAGGTTCAAGGCATCAAAAACGCCATTGTCTCCAATCCACAGATAACAATCCAACAGCCAGAAAGGCTCTTTGAGCTAACTTACTTTGCACCTGTAAATGATCAAACTGTCCAAGAGATAATCTCCAGTTTGAGCTCCTCCACATGCAGCCCGGATGTACTACCCACTATATTTCTAAAGTCTGTTCTGAGCAGTCTGTTACCTTCACTCACACAGATAGTAAACATGTCCCTTGATTCTGGAATATTCCCAAAGGCCCTGAAAACTGCAGTCATCAGGCCCCTGCTAAAAAAGAGCAGTCTGGATGCTACGGTACTTAACAACTATCGTCCCATCTCAAATCTGCCATTTATGGGGAAAGTCCTTGAAAAAGTTGTCTACCTACAGCTTACTAGATTTCTTATAATCAACAACTCATTTGATATGTTTCAGTCCGGCTTTAGACCCCACCACAGCACTGAGACTGCTCTCGTCAAGGTTACAAATGATATCCGGCTGAACACTGACGCAGGCAAAGTCTCAATCCTAATCCTGTTAGATCTAAGTGCTGCCTTTGACACTGTCGACCATGAGATCCTCTTACAGAGACTAGAGGACTGGGTTGGCGTAGCTGGCACCGCCCTAAGTTGGTTTAGGTCTTACCTTGAAGACAGGAAGTACTTTGTGGAGATTGGAAACTGTGTCTCAGATCATATGGCCCTGACCTGTGGAGTCCCACAGGGGTCGATCCTGGGACCTCTTCTGTTCAATCTCTACATGCTGCCGTTAGGTCAGTTAATACGCAGAAACAAAGTTTCCTATCATAACTATGCAGACGACACTCAGATCTATGTCTCACTGACTGCAGGAGAACATGGACCAGTGGACTCACTCCTTCACTGTATCCAACAGATCAGTGAGTGGATGCAAAACAACTTCCTTCAGCTAAACGCAGACAAAACTGAAATGATTGTCTTTGGTCCCCAGAAACAAAGAGAGAGCGTCATCTGTCATCTACAGTCTCTCTCCCTAAAACCTTCAAACAAGGTCAGAAATCTAGGGGTAATACTGGACTCAGACTTAAATTTTAATAGCCACATCAAATCAGTAACATCAGCAGCTTTTTACCATCTAAAAAACATTGCCAGGATCAAAAACATAGTGTCTAAAGCAGACCTGGAGATTCTTATCCATGCATTTGTCTCCAGTAGGTTAGACTACTGCAATGGCCTGCTCACAGGTCTGTCCAAACAGGCTGTAAAACAGCTGCAGTACATTCAAAATGCAGCAGCTCGAGTCCTGACTAGAACCAGGAAGTACGACCACATTAGTCCAGTCCTCAGGTCCCTGCACTGGCTTCCTGTGGCTCAGAGAATAGACTTTAAAACAGCTCTGCTTGTGTACAAGTCTCTCCATGGCCTCGCACCAAAATATATTAGTGACATGTTAGTCCCATATGAACCAGCCCGGACTCTGAGGAGCACAGGGACTGGACTCCTGTTAGTGCCCAGAGTCAGAACTAAACATGGGGAGGCTGCTTTTCAGATTCATGCTGCTAAAATCTGGAATAATCTTCCTGAAGATGTGAGACAGGCCTCCTCTCTGACAATGTTTAAAACCAGGTTAAAAACGGTGCTGTTTAGCTGTGCATACAACTGAGGGATTTTATATTTTTATCTTTCGTTTTAATGTTCTGTAATTATTTATGATTTTAATGCTATCTTGTTCAGCACTTTGAGTTGCCTTGTGTATGAATTGTGCTATACAAATAAACTTGCCTTGCCTTGCCTTGCCTCAATGGTTGAGTCAATAAGCACACGTACTTGTCGCATCTGCCTAAAAACCTTACAGTCAAAGTAAGGCCCTAACCCAGAACCCTGAACTAAAGAGTGGGTGCCCAGCAATAGTTTTCGCCAATTTAGAGTTTGAGTACAGCTTCTCAACGAAAGCTGCATTGCAACACTAGTTATTGGAAAATATTCTAGAATGTTTCAGCACAACAACGCCATGACAACCCCATGGCTTCTCAATGATATCAACGATAGTGATTCTAGAATCTACTTGCATGTTCTAAAATGTCTCACTTCTTGGCATCACTATGGTAACCCAATGGTAATGCAACCCATTGAAGAAGTGCAAATATATTCCACCCATTGAAATTGAATATAAGCTGTGTTGTGTTCACAAATATTTAATTCTTCCACTTATGAATTGAAGTCAGGCTCTGATTGTGATTTTGCCAGAAACAAACACATCAATGGTTGAGTCAACAAGCACACATACTTGTCACATCTGCCTAAAAACCTTACCGTCAAAGTAAGGCTCTAACCCAGAACCCTGAACTAAAGAGTTTTGTGCTTTATAGACTGAACTAGGGCCATACTTGGAGGTGCTGCACGAGAGCTTGGCCTCGATAGATCCTGATTGCATTGAATTTTTGAAGTTCTGATCAAACTTGTGGAATTTACATCAACAATGTTCTAGTCCTGGCGAAAAAAATGAGTGAGTGTGGGTTTCATATCAGTAGTGGTTCAATAAAATACCTTATTTATTATGTTCCGATTGTTACTTGCATCGGCTCAGATAATCACTTATCTTGTGAACGTTTTTTGGTGTTGCCCATTTCCATTAGTCTTCAAGAACTCTAAAATTATAGATGCAAGGAGATCAGCTGCCGTGACCCGGATTCGAACCGGGGTTGCTGCGGCAACAACGCAGAGTACTAACCACTATACGATCACGGCTGGTGAAGTCATCTTGATAGACTGCAAACCATCTCCAAAATAAATGCACTTTTGAGCTACAAGGTTCTACCTCAATGCCAATGAAAAAGAGAAAAGACCAGTTGACGTGTATTTGAAAACAGCCAGTTATTGTAATCCTGACACTGTCATCTCTTTAAATTATTGAAGGAGGAGTGTAGCTGTCCGTGAACATTTTTGTTTACATGTATCTTTATTCTGTATATAATCTGTTTATAATAGTGTATTTATTGTGTGTCGCTTCTGACCTCTTGTGGTGGAGATGTGAACTTGTATTACCTGTGCAATATGCGCATGCGCGCATTGGAGCCATTACGTGAGAGACAGAGCGAGAGAATGGCGAAAAGGATGGACAAGGTAACCTTGTGCTGAACCGAAAGTAAGGATATGGACAGCGAAAAGTACTGACAACTCCAGAGTGTCTAGATAGAAGGCGCACACGGTAATTGTATATTGTTTTATTGTAAGTTTGTTGAATATGTGTGTATTTTGCTAACAATATGTTTTTTATGCACCGTAGTTTTTCACGGTGCTTTAGGTGGCTTTGTTGTAAATAAATGTCAACTAAACATCAGTCAGAGCGTCGGCCTTTTATCCAAGCAATAATTTCTGGAGCCGTTATAGTGAAAAACGTTGCTTATCGCTGCTGTAAAGAAGATAGACAAAGATACACGTGCGCTGTCGGAGTCACGTGCGCTCATTGCCAGAGAAGGTGACGTCGTTTGTAGCTGACGCTGAGAGGCCACAAGGGTGCAGTGTGTCATCAGCCAGCCATGCATCGAAGGACCGCTGTCATCAGCCAGCCTCCGCGTCTACGTTTCTGCATCAGCTGGGTCTTCGGAGGACGTTAACTTCACCACAGTTGGAAATGGACTGCTCAAGAATCGCCTCATCACAGCGTAAAGTGTAAAACACATTGGAAATCAGGTCAGACTGTATCATCGGAGTTTAACAAAAAAAAAAAAAAAAAAAGAGAATAAGAAGAGAACATAGTTTGTGTTATTTGTTTTATGCAATATCATAATCTATAATGTATTATAAGAATCCTCTGTAACAGTGTATTATTTTTTAGTTTTTGAAATAGTGGGTTACGAAGATTAGTTACCTGTCATTGCTAAATATATACATATAAGTAACAGTGAATATTGCTAATATTACTCTGAAAAATGGCTACTAGGAAATGTGATATTGAGGACACTATTCAAGCTTTACAAGCTGAGGAAGAGCAATCAGAGACCGTTTTACAGACTGAACTTGAAGAATCAGAGAGAGAGAGAGGTGCAGATCTTGAAATACAAAAAACAACTACTCTTGAACCACTAGCTATTGTTGAAACAGACGTTAGACGGTCGGAAAGAGAAAGACGTTTGACTGTAAAAATGCGTGACCTAAAAAGAAATGAGTTGATAAACAAGGAGAGAAAGTTTATGTCAACTTATGTGCAGTTTAAGGCAGAGATTCAGCTCATACGATCAAAACTTAAAGTAAAATGCACAGGAGAAGAGATAGATCACATGATTCAATCTATTGAAAAAATTGAGTCAGATTTAAAACAGCTTTATGATGCCATTCGTGCTATTGAATCTTCCTCTCAAGACATAAGAAGGAAAATAGATAGTTCTACATCAGTCTGTGCTGAGATTCTTGTGCTGATGAAAGAGCGTTGTGCAAATGTTGACCAAGAGTTTGATAGTGTAGCTGTGAAGGAATCACTTCACAAGTTATTACAAAGAGAAGATGCCAAATCAGTGTATGGATCTACAGTGTCGAGATCTAGTCGACGTCAGTGCAGTTTAAGTGAATCAGGGAGTCACGTATCTGCAAAAAGGGCAGATGCTGCTGCACGTTTAGCCTCTAAAAAAGCAGAAGTGAATAGAGAAATGGATATTTCTGTCCAAAGACAAGAGATTTTGGCTCAACAGGAAAGGCTTAAAATGTTGGAAAATCAAAGAGATCTTGAGGTATAAGGGGCAGAATACAATGTTTATACTGAAGAGGAATGTAAACTAAAAGCTGAAATAAAAGACAGTGTAGCAGATCTCTCATTGCTTAGTCAGCCCCAGAGACAGCAGTACATTAGCCCGAATCCTCAGGTTCTTCAGAAGTCCACGCCACAAACCTTTTCTGCAGCAAATAAGAACGCCTCATTCACACCAACTAGTCACAGTAAGGTAATAGCCAAGAATAGTGAAGTGTCTCTAGTTGAAGCATTAAAAGAATCTTTGACAATGTCTAGACTTCCTTCTCCAGAGCCTTTTGTGTTCACCGGAGATCCTTTGAAGTTTATTGAGTGGAGTACATGTTTTAAGGCTCTTATTGAGACTAGTTGTGCGGATTCAGCCCATAGATTGTTCTATTTGAAGAAATACATAGGTGGAGAAGCGCTTAGTGTCTTAGAGGGAACATTCTATCGTAGTGACGCAGAAGCCTACACTCAGGCTTGGGAAGCTTTGTTTAAACGTTACGGTCATCCTTTTGTTGTCCAGAGAGCTTTCAGAGGAAAACTAAGCAGTTGGCCAAAGATAGGGTCTAAAGAGTCACTCAGGTTAAGAGAGTTTAGTGATTTCCTTACTTCCTGTAAAAATGCTATGCCCCATGTACAAGGTCTTAGGGTATTAGACGATTGTGAAGAAAATCAGAAAGTACTCATGAAACTTCCTGACTGGACAACATCTCGATGGAACAGACATGTGACCAAAATGCTGGATCAAGGAAAGGAATATCCAGGATTTGCTGAGTTTGCTGAGTTTGTGGCTGAAGAGGCTCGCATAGCATGCAACCCAGTATCATCACTGTTTGCTTTGAAATCTTTTGAAAAGCCAGATAAGGAGCACAGACGTGTCAAAGTCAGTGTCCTAGCCACGACCAAGGAGTCGAAGAAGTCACAGAGCAATAAAAGTTCTAAAAGTAGCTCCTCCATGGTTAACAGCAAAAGACAGATTGAGTGTATTTGTTGTAAGCAAAACCACTTCATCTATAAGTGTGAAAAATTCACTTCAATGCAACTTGAAGAAAAGAAACAGTTTGTCATGGACAATAACATGTGTTTTGGCTGTCTGAGAGTTGGACACATATCTAAGAACTGTCGTCAAAGAGCAACTTGTAATATTTGCAGGAAAAACCATCCCACTCCACTGCATGAAGATACTCAAGTAGAAAAATCGGAAAGACCTCCACCAGAAGAAAACGCTTCTGCTGTGTCAAACAATGTGAGGGTAGACAAAAATGATCGAACCTCCATGATAGTACCAGTTTGGCTGTCTTGTACTGAAGGTAATGAACAAGAAACCTTAGTGTATGCACTGTTAGACACACAGAGCAGCAATACTTTCATTGTCCAAGATATTTGTGATAAAATCCAAGCAGTCACAGAACCAGTGAAGTTGAAACTGACTACCATAACAGAGAGAAGTTCAATCGTACCAAGTCATAGAGCTAAAGGGTTGAGAGTAAGAGGGTACAATTCTAGAGAGTATATTCAGTTACCACCAACATATACTCGTGAATACATTCCACATGAACAAGACAGTATTCCTACTTGTGAAACAGCAAAGATGTGGTCTCACCTGCGTTGCATCGAAAAGGAAATGCCACAGCTGTTAGATTGTCCTGCAGCACTTTTGATAGGCTATGATTGTGCAAGAGCTCTAAAACCGCAAAAAGTAATTTCAGGCAAAGACTATGACCCCTATGCAGTGAAGACAGACTTAGGCTTGAGTATAGTGGGTTCCGCTAAGCCTTGGACATATTCGAATGATGTAGCCGGAGCATGCCATCGTATCACAGTTAAAGAGCTACCATCTATCACACCCTCTGCTATCATCAAAGCGTTGGAAACAGATTTCAAAGACACAAACTCCAACGAAGGAAACATCTCACAAGAGGACATTCAGTTCTTACAGCTTCTGAATGAAAACGTTCACTTCAATGAAGAAGGTCATTTGGAGATGCCCTTACCTTTCAAAGAACGTCCACAGCTTCCAAATAACAAGCAGCTCGCAGTAATACGCCTAAAACATTTGAAATCAAAAATGGAAAAGAATCCAAAGTACAAAGAGGATTATGTGAGATTCATGGATGGTGTGTTTAAAGATGGTGATGCAGAAGAAGCAAGCAACACATCTGAAGATGGTAACAAGTGGTATATACCTCACCACGGGGTGTATCACCCGAGAAAGCCAAAGAAGATAAGAGTTGTGTTGGACTGTTCTGCTCAAAGCGAGAGCACTTCTTTAAATGATCATCTCCTCACAGGTCCAGACTTGACCAACACTCTTTTAGGAGTGCTTTGTAGATTCCGCCAACATCAAATAGCCATCACTTGTGACGTGGAGAAAATGTTCCATCGCTTTCATGTAAACCCAGAAGACAGAGACTTCTTAAGGTTCTTGTGGTGGCAGGATGGAAAAACAGACACTGAGCCCAAGGAATATCGAATGCGAGTGCATATCTTTGGAGCAGCATCTTCGCCAGGATGTGCAAACTATGGCATGAAGTTTCTTGCTTGTGAGCATGAAAAAGACTTTCCAGAAGCAGCCAGCTTCATACACAATAATTTCTATGTGGATGACGGGTTGATCAGTGTTGATTCAGTTCAAAAGGCAAAACAGTTGGTCAGTAATGCAACAGAAATATGCGCTGAAGGGAAGTTGCGCTTACACAAGTTTGTCTGCAACAACAAAGATGTCTTGACTGTTTTACCAGAGTCAGAGCGTGCCTGTGATGACAAAGATGTCAATCTTAACTATTCAGACCTTCCAATGCAAAGTGTTTTAGGAGTCAAATGGGATGTAGAAATGGATACATTCTCTTTCAATGTCACACCTAAAGAAAAACCCGCCACACGGAGAGGAATCTTGGCGACTGTCGCAAGTGTGTATGATCCTTTAGGATTTCTTTCTCCCTACATATTGACTGGAAAACAAGTTCTTCAAGAAATGTGTAAGCGTGGTGTTGGATGGGATGAACCTGTTCCACCTGCATTGGAAAATAAATGGAAGGCATGGCTCTGCGATTTGGAAAATCTTTCGAGGATACAAATACCAAGATGTTTCATTCCAGAAAACATTGGAACAATCCAAAAAATTGAGCTGCATCATTTCTCAGATGCTAGCACTTGTGGTTATGGCCAGTGTTCATACCTAAGAGTTGTAGCAACAGACAAAGTACACTGTTCATTAGTCATGGCAAAGGCCAGAGTAGCACCCACAAACGTAGTTACAATACCACGTCTTGAGCTCACTGCGGCTGCAGTCTCCGCAGGAGTAAGTCATTTTCTGAGATCAGAGTTGGATCTTAAGATAGATGAAGAGGTTTTCTGGACAGATTCCAAAGTGGTGCTTGGATACATAAAAAATGAAGCCCGTCGCTTTCATGTGTTTGTAGCAAATAGAGTGCAGAAGATCAGGAATCTTACAGACCCAAAACAATGGTTCTACATCGAAACGGATCAAAATCCAGCAGATCACGCATCCAGAGGACTAAAGGTGGCAGAGCTTATTGATTCAAACTGGCTCACTGGACCGGAATTTCTATGGGAGCGAGAGCTTTTCACGAAAACCAACCCTTGCTTTCCAGAACTTTTAATTGGAGACCCTGAAGTGAAAGTTCTTCAAACAAATACCCAAGAAAAAGACTACTTCCTTAAAAGGTTCACAAGATTTTCTGACTGGAATACAGCCCTCAATGTTGTGGCGAAGATAAAGAGACTCACAAAAAGAGACAAAACAGGTCCTGTTAGTGTTGAAGAGAGGCTAGCAGCATCTGTAGTACTCATTAAAGCAGCTCAAAGGGAAGCTTTTGAACAAGAGTTGAAACATTTGAGTCAGGACTCAAACCAATTGCCCAAAAGTTCCAAGTTGTATCAACTTGACCCTATTCTTGATCAGGATGTACTGAGAGTAGGAGGCAGATTGAGAAAAAGTACTGTTTCATTTGAAGTGCGACACCCAGTTATTCTTCCTAAGGAAGGGGTTGTCACTCGGCTGATAGTTGACTATTATCACAAGAAAACTCAACATCAGGGTAGAAACCAGACTTTGAATACATTGAGAGCCAATGGTTATTGGATTGAAGGTGCCAGCAAGGTAGTGGCCAAACATATTAAGAGTTGTGTTACATGTAAGAAGATGAGAGGATCAACAGAAGAACAGCGCATGGCAGATTTGCCATCAGACAGAATAGATCCGTCCCCGCCCTTTACGTACACCGGACTAGATTGTTTTGGTCCCTTCCACACGAAACAAGGCAGGAAAGAATGCAAACGTTATGGACTTTTGTTTACATGTTTAAGCTCAAGAGCCATACACGTAGAGATGTTAGAGGATCTTTCCACTGATTCGTTTATAAATGCACTGAGATGCTTTATTGCGATCAGAGGAGAAGTGAGGCAGATTAGGTCCGATCAAGGAACAAATTTTGTCGGAGCTAATAACAAATTCAAAAGATGTCTTTCCGAACTAGACAATGACAGGATTGCTACCTACTTAGCTAAAAATCAATGCGACTTTCAGATGAACGTTCCCGATGCCAGTCACCGAGGTGGTGTTTGGGAGCGCCAAATCAGAACAGTTAGGAGTGTTATGAGTTCTGTTCTGGCACAAGCCGCTGGAAGGCTTGACGATTCCTCCTTAAGAACTATATTTTACGAGGCAATGTCAATCGTAAATAGTCGTCCACTTACCACTGAGACAATCAATGATCCAACAGATGTCTTACCTTTAACGCCTAACCATTTACTCACCATGAAGGATGCAGTGCCCCTTCCACCTCCAGGTAGATTTGTCAGAGAAGATTTATATGCCAGGAAAAGATGGCGCAGAGTTCAGTATCTGACAGAGCAGTTTTGGCATAGGTGGCGCAAAGAGTACTTAAACAGTATCAGTTTAAGACAGCAGTGGCATACATCCAAAAGGAATGTACAGGTTGGAGATGTAGTTATACTCAAAGAAGACAACATCCCCAGAAATGAATGGAAACTTGCAAAGGTAGTTCAGGCTTACCCAGATGATGATGGTTTAGTGCGAAAGGTTAAGATCCAAATGGGACAGAGAGCGTTAGGAAAGAATGGTCAACGCTTAAAAGAATTGTCTTTTCTCGAACGACCAGTTCAGAAACTTGTGGTTCTAGTGCAAAACGAGTGAAATGTTCAATAGTAAATATAGAGTTCAGAGATTTTTTATGGTCAAAGTTTTGAAAATTACTACATTTTATTTTGTGTAAATACAAAGATTTTCTGTAATTTTGGTGGCAGTGTAGCTGTCTGTGAACATTTTTGTTTACATGTATCTTTATTCTGTATATAATCTGTTTATAATAGTGTATTTATTGTGTGTCGCTTCTGACCTCTTGTGGTGGAGTTGTGAACTTGTATTACCTGTGCAATATGCGCATGCGCGCATTGGAGCCATTACGTGAGAGACAGAGCGAGAAAATGGCGAAAAGGATGGACAAGGTAACCTTGTGCTGAACCGAAAGTAAGGATATGGACAGCGAAAAGTACTGACAACTCCAGAGTGTCTAGATAGAAGGCGCACACGGTAATTGTATATTGTTTTATTGTAAGTTTGTTGAATATGTGTGTATTTTGCTAACAATATGTTTTTTATGCACCGTAGTTTTTCATGGTGCTTTAGGTGGCTTTGTTGTAAATAAATGTCAACTAAACATCAGTCAGAGCGTCGGCCTTTTATCCAAGCAATAATTTCTGGAGCCGTTATAATTATTATTATTTAGATTTAAACAAAACCAGACCAAATATAAAGTTAAATGCAGTATTTCATTTTTGACTATTTAACTTCTGGGTTGGTTTTAAACAGTATAATAAATAAAAGAGAAAATAGATGTATAACATAGGCGTGTGTTTCCTCATTTACTGGTAACTCATTTCCATCAATGCTATAACTTCATAATAATAATTAAAAAAAAATGTTAGGGGCCACTAAAAATGGTTTTGCGGCCCAGATTTGGCCCACGAGCCGGAGTTTGACATGCCTGGTATAAATTCTTATCAAAAGGAGGAGGCGGAAGTCACAGAACATTACAAAGAAAGATAAAAATATAAAATCCTGTTTTTAACCTGAATTTCAACAATGTCAGAGAAGAAGAAGCCTCGCGTTTTCAGGAAGATTGCTCCAGGTTTCAGCTGCAAGAATCTGAATGGCTGCCTCCTCATCGTTAGTCCTGACTCTGAGGAGCACAGGGACTGGTCTCCTGCTAATCTCAGAGTCCCAGCAGGAGTCCAGTCCCTGTGCTCCTCAGAGTCCCAGCAGGAGGCCGGTCCCTGTGCTCCTCAGAGTCCCAGCAGGAGTCCAGTCCCTGTGCTCCTCAGAGTCCCAGCAGGAGTCCAGTCCCTGTGCTCCTCAGAGTCCCAGCAGGAGGCCAGTCCCTGTGCTCCTCAGAGTCCCAGCAGGAGGCCAGTCCCTGTGCTCCTCAGAGTCCCAGTTGGTTCATATCGACAGAACAAGGACAAACTACATCCTTGATTATAAAATAAATCAAAAGTCCACATTTTAAACAGAATGAAGAACAAAAACAGTAAATAAAACAATCTCATTTGGAAAAGAATATTTAATTTTGTCTTTTTTTCACAGCCATCGATCCTCGTATGAACAGGAAGTCCTTATTTGGTAAGTTACATCCTTTTTGTGGCCTGCTCTTAAAGGAAAACTAACCCCAGTGTCCAGCCTGACTCTGCCCACATGACTCCACCCACATGAACCCGCCCATATGACCCCGCCCTCATGAACCTGACCACATGACTCCGCCCACATGACTCCGCTCACATGACTCCGCCCACCTGACACCGCTCACATGACTCAGCCCATATGACTCTGCCCACATGACTCCGCCCACATGACTCCGCTCACATGACTCCGCCCACATGACTCCGCTCACATGACTCCGCCCACATGACACCGCTCACATGACTCCGCCCACATGACACCGCTCACATAACTCCGCCCATATGACTCTGCCCACATGACGTTGCCCACATGACGTTGCCCACATGACTCCGCTCACATGACTCCGCTCACATGACTCCGCCCACATGACTCTGCCCACATGGCTCCGCCCACATGACTCCGCCCACATGACTCCGCCCACATGACTCCGCCCACATGAACATTTGAAAACAATAAAATCTTGTGAAATACGTCTTTTGACCTCATGTCTGTGGATGGAAAGCTCTCGGGCACCAGGACTTTTATAGCAACAAAGTGTGAACTAAAACACACTAAAACCCTTTCATTTACACGAAGGCAGAGATTTAACCATAGACTGTAAATATGAACAGACGTAGTTTTGGACCAAGAGCCACTTTTGGACCAAGAACCACTTTTGGACCAAGAACCACTTTTGAAACAAGAGCCACTTTTGGACCAAGAACCACTTTTGGACCAAGAACCACTTTTGGACCAAGAACCACTTTTGGACCAAGAGCCACTTTTGGACTAAGAGCCACTTTTGGACCAAGAGCCACTTTTGGACCGAGAGCCACTTTTGGACCGTTATGGACCAAGAGCCACTTTTGGACCGTTTTGGACCAAGAGCCACTTTTGGACCAAGAGCCACTTTTGGACCGAGAGCCACTTTTGGACCGAGAGCCACTTTTGGACCGAGAGCCACTTTTGGACCGAGAGCCACTTTTGGACCAAGAGCCACTTTTGGACCAAGAGCCACTTTTGGACCAAGAGCCACTTTTGGACCACCCTGTAAAGCCGTTATTGAGAAGAAAGAAGATGCTATACGTTAGCATTGGCTAATTACAAACCATGATCAAAAATATTTAGTTAAAGACATGAAAGAACTATTTTCTTGCCTCTTCTTTTGTTTTCGTCTGAACATGTTTCTTGTCTGTCCAGTCAGGAAGTCCTTCACTCTGCATGTCAAAGATGGAGGGGTGGTGGAGTCCCCCGGTTTCCCCGACAACCCGTACCCCCCAAATGTGTTTGTCCAGTGGAGGCTGAAGGCAGAACCAGGATACCGGGTCAAACTGGACTTCCACACTCTAAACCTGGACGACAACTGTGAGGAAGACTTTATCCATCTGTACGACTCGCTGGCTCCCATCAAGAACCTCCTCATCACCGAGTAAGTGCACCCGGAAGTTAAAGCCACTTCTTTATTTATTACATCAGTCTGCTGAAGATATGTTTTACTTTAAAGGTGATGTCATTCACTTCAGTTTTATTTAATTTTCAAATAAAAGTAATGTGTATTTTTGGCCATATGGAAAAGTATTTGCTAAAAAAGAATAATTCGGCAAATACACTGGAAAATATATGTGAAAATAAGTAAAATACTGCTTAAAATAAATATCTGAAAATAGAACATGAAAATATGACCTAAATTTCTGAAAATAATAATATAAAACTAGCCCCAAACGACTTGATTCTAGTTTAAAAACATACCTTTCAAGTAATATTTACTTATTTATTAAACATTTTAGATTTTTTCTTAAAATACAGCATCACAAACTTATTTGATTTAAACAAGAAAAGTCTAGAAATAAGAAAAAGAATACTTAAAACAAACTTAAAAACTCAGACTTTTTTCTCTAATAATATTATGAAGTATCTTAAAACAGCAGTTTGTAAAAATGTGGCCAAAAGTGATACTGCAGCCTCTCCCACTCTCCCTGACTCAGGTTGCCAGATATGCAGACGAATCCAGCTGGGACCATAACAGCTGAATAGACAAGAGTTTTGTCAACAACAAATCTATAACCAACACCTTTTTCACAAAGATAGAAATCCTGGTTTTATTCCTTGTTTTGTCGTTAATGATTTGAGAATCATAACGAGACCTTTTTTAGTTCTGAGCCACATGGTACTTTACCAGTGAGATTAGCTCCACGCGGTGAGTTCTGGCGCCCGGATCACAGACTTTCTGATTGGTGAAACGGGTGAGGGCGGGACATCGAAATGAAAACAAGAACAAGATTTAGAGGCTGGAAAATTAATTTAGAAATTCAAATATCTCTGAACTTCTGTTATCAGTTAAAGAAGTATTGGAAAAGAGCAGTTTATTATTATGACAGATTAAGGCCCTTTAATGATGACAGATTAGGGCCCTTTAATGATGACAGATTAGGGCCCTTTAATGATGACAGATTAGGGCCCTTTAACGATTACAGATTAGGGCCCTTTAACGATTACAGATTAGGGCCCTTTAGTGATGTCAGATTAGGGCCCTTTAATTATGACAAATTAGGGCCCTTTAATTATGACGGATTAGGGCCCTTTAATGATGACAGATTAGGGCCCTTTAATGATGACAGATTAGGACCCTTTAATTATGACGGATTAGGGCCCTTGAATTATGTCAGATTAGGGCCCTTTAATGATGTCAGATTAGGGCCCTTTAATTATGACAGATTAGGGCCCTTTAATTATGACGGATTAGGGCCCTTTAATTATGACAGATTAGAGCCCTTTAATGATGACAGATTAGGGCCCTTCAACGATTACAGATTAGGGCCCTTTAACAATTACAGATTAGGGCCCTCTAGTGATGACAGATTAGGGCCCTTTAATGATGACTTGACATGAAAATCTTACATAATGCTACTTTAAAAATAGTAAAATAATCTTATGACAAACTACATTCAAGAAACAAAAACTTTCCATATAAAATAAATCAAATGTATGTTGTTTTTAGTGAATAAATGTGACCAGGATTTTGGTAATATATTTTTATTATTCTTGTAGATGCATGTGCAGTTGTGTTGATATTGTAGCTATAGGATCAGAGTTGTGTGTCTGTTCCAGGCAGTGTGGGTATCCGCATCACTCTCTCTCTTTTCTGTCGTCTGGAAACGTGATGCTCCTGACGCTGGTCACAAACAACGAGAGAAACTTCCCAGGATTCAGAGCAAACTACTCCCAGATTCAACTCGAGGAGGCTGGTGTGTGTGTGTGTGGGCGTGCTGTCTGTCTGTCTCTCTGTCTGTCTGTCTGTGTCTCTGTCTGCCTGTGTCTCTGTCTGTCTGTGTCTCTGTCTGTCTCTGTCTGTCTGTCTGTCTGCCTGTGTCTCTGTCTGTCTGTGTCTCTGTCTGTCTGCCTGTGTCTCTGTCTGTCTTTTGTCTCTGTCTGTCTGTGTCTCTGTCTGTCTGCCTGTGTCTCTGTCTGTCTGTCTGTCTGCCTGTGTCTCTGTCTCTCTGCCTGTGTCTCTGTCTGCCTGTGTCTCTGTCTGCCTGTGTCTCTGCCTGTGTCTCTGTCTGCCTGTCTGTCTGTGTCTCTGTCTGTCTGTCTGTGTCTCTGTCTGTCTGTCTGTCTGTGTCTCTGTCTGTCTGTCTGTGTCTCTGTCTGTCTGTCTGTCTGTGTCTCTGTCTGCCTGTCTCTGTCTGTCTGTGTCTCTGTCTGTCTGCCTGTGTCTCTGTCTGTCTGTGTCTCTGTCTGTCTGCCTGTGTCTCTGTCTGTCTGTGTCTCTGTCTGTCTGTCTGTCTGTGTCTCTGTCTGTCTGTCTGTGTCTCTGTCTGTCTGTCTGTGTCTCTGTCTGTCTGTCTGTCTGTGTCTCTGTCTGCCTGTCTGTCTGTGTCTCTGTCTGTCTGCCTGTGTCTCTGTCTGTCTGTCTGCCTGTGTCTCTGTCTGTCTGCCTGTGTCTCTGTCTGTCTGTCTGCCTGTGTCTCTGTCTGTCTGCCTGTGTCTCTGTCTGTCTGCCTGTGTCTCTGTCTGTCTGCCTGTGTCTCTGTCTGTCTGTCTGCCTGTGTCTCTGTCTGTCTGCCTGTGTCTCTGTCTGTCTGCCTGTGTCTCTGTCTGTCTGTCTGTGTCTCTGTCTGTCTGTCTGCCTGTGTCTCTGTCTGTCTGTCTGTCTGTGTCTCTGTCTGTCTGTCTGCCTGTGTCTCTGTCTGTCTGCCTGTGTCTCTGTCTGTCTGTCTGTGTCTCTGTCTGTCTGTCTGCCTGTGTCTCTGTCTGTCTGTCTGTCTGTGTCTCTGTCTGTCTGTCTGCCTGTGTCTCTGTCTGTCTGCCTGTGTCTCTGTCTGTCTGTCTGTCTGTTTCTTGTGTTTGTCTGTCTCTGTGTGTCTATGTGTTGTGTGTGTGTCTCTGTCTGTGTGTGTTTGCGTGTCTCTTTGTGTCTGTCTGTGTGTGTCTCTGTCTCTTTGTGTCTCTCTTTCTGTGTCTGTCTGTGTGTTTGTCTGTCTTGTGTGTGTCTATGTGTCTCTGTGTGTGTGTCTGTTTCTCTGTGTGTGTTTGTCTGTCTTGTGTGTGTCTCTGTGTGACTAGAATCTGATAAAATAGATAAAATACATTACTCGGAATCTACTTATAATTCAAATACAGTTTCTTATAAAATACTTCAACCAAAAACAAAACAAATGATTTATATATTTATTAACAACAAACATCACAAATATGAAACATGAGACAATTTGAAAACCAGAGAATGACAAAAACACAGTCTCTGCTTCATCAAGTCTCTGTGGTTAAACTTAAAAGTAAAAATAGTCAAATTAAACCACTTATAATTACACAACTATTAAATATATTAATAACATACAAAAGCACAAATATGATCAATTTTAGAATATATTGTGACAAAGTAAATTAGTATTTTTTTTGAGTAACTAACCCCACTCTGCTTCCTCCATTACAACTCAAGCTGTTATTTTCTCACTTTGAGCTTGTCTGAAAAGTTCTTCAGATTGCCACCAGAGGGCAGTATAACACGTTACGTAAGGCAGACCTCTTCAGTGCTTGGTCTGGGTCCAAATCAATCCCATTTAAGTAAAAAAACGTGAATTCTGGGTCCACACACTGTCTCGTTGTAGTTTATTATTGTTTTCGTTGTGGTATGAATGCTGTGAGTGGTTTTGAAGAGACTTGTGTGTTTGTGGGACTTAACCGTTTTTATTTTTATTTTGCAGAATGTGGACGTTTGATGACCACTGGCAAAGGTGTTTTCTCCACTCCTTTCTACCCTTCCAACTACCCACCCAAGACCAGCTGCACCTGGAACATACAGGTCTGGGTCATACCATGTGTAAACTCTGGTCCATGGTCATCTCCTACATGGTCTGGTCTTACCATGTGTAAACTCTGGTCCATGGAGAATGCGATAGTAAAATAATCTGTTCTGGTTCAATCCAAATATCAAGAAACTGAAGCCGGAGCAAAAGGAATGTTTAGTAAATGTCATTGAAGCAAAGATGTTGTGGTTAGCGGCAAAGGAGATGGCTAAAGCTAGGCTAAATGCTAAAGCTCGGCTACATGCTAAAGCTAGGCTAAATGCTAAATGCCTCACTCACTCGGGCTCCTTACATACGTCACAGTAAACTCAGATCCAATGGTTTCAATCTGCAAAAGGAGTTAGCCCCTCCCACCTGTTAACGGAGTCAATGGAGACAATCCAGTACAAATGAAAAGTATACCATGGTGCGGTAAGACCAGGGTAGGGGTTCCCTAACATTGAAAGCAGACCCATAGATCTGACGGTGCAGGGTAAAACCTGCAGGGGATTTTTCTTTATTAAAACATGTTTTTGCCTTTTCTGACAGACCTCTCCGGATAAGTTCATCAAAGTCCAGTTCAGGAAGTTCTCTGTGGGTTCGGACCAAGACAAGACCTGCTCCAAGGACTATGTGAAAGTTGAAGACCAGAGGTGAGCCTTTGTCAGATGGTCCAAAGTATAGTTTTTGTTTCAGTCCATGTTGATTCAAATGTTTTCACTAAACACTGAACAAAGTCACATCTAGGTCATGTTTTACTAAAAATAACATAAATGATTATTATTTTAAAGTTTTTGTTTCTTGAATGTAGTTTGTCATAAGTTTATTTTACTAGTTTTTAGATACTTCATGATATTATCAGAGAATAAAGTCTCAGCAGAAAGTATTTTTTCTTATTTCCAGACTTTTCTTGTTGAGATAAAATAAGTTTGTGATGCTGTATTTTAAGAAAACTTCAAAAAAATTAAGGAAATAAGTAAATAATACTTAAAATTTATGTTTTTAATCTAGAATAAAGTCGTTTGGGGCTAGTTTTATTTGACACATAACATTTTCAGAAATCTTAAAAGGGAACTATCCTTATTAAAAACTATTTTTTTTAAATATATAAAACACATTACAAACATTTGTTTCCCACCTCAGAAATGTGTTTTTATGCTATAGATAATTAATAAATCAGTAAAATAAGTTTTCAAAATGAACGCCTCTGATTGGTCAGAAATCCAGTCTCTGCAATTTTTCCGCAAATTTCTTTTTGCGTGATATTTATTGATTGTTTCACCCTTAGCAGTTTCTATCTGTCAAAATGAGTTTTATTTAACACAAAAAGAGAATGAGAATAGGTCCTTTTTAAGTCCTATTTTCAGATAATTTTTTATAATTTTAAGCAGTTTTTTACTTATTTTCATACATTTTGTTCCAAGTTTAGTTTCCCGGTGCAGATGAAAGAGCCAGTGTGATGTTTGTTGCAGACTGTGCGGGAGTGAGTTGAAAAGTCCGGTGCTGACTTTCCGCAGCCCTCAACTCTCCATCGTGTTTCATTCAGATTCTTCAAACGTGAGCCAAGGTTTCACGGCCGAGTACGAGGCCTTCGTCCCCACAAACCGTGAGTCTCA
>OZ035827.1:2326039-2351039 GCA_964034765.1 Knipowitschia caucasica | reverse complement strand
AAAAATACATTCTGGGGCCATGGTGTAGTTTTTGTCGACAGGTTTTGGCAGGGGGTTGTTGTAGTAGGACACACACAAAGACACGCACACACAGAGAGAGAGACACACAAGCGCACACACAGACAGAGACACGGACACGCAGAGAGACACACACAAGCGCACACACAGACAGAGAGACACGCGCACACTCACACAGACACACACACGCACAGACACACGCACACAGACAGAGACACGCACACACAGAGAGACACAGAGACACACACACAGAGACACACACACTCAGAGATACACAGACACACCCTTTGCGCATGCACACACACACAGCCACACGCACACACACACATACAGACACACACGCACACACAGCCACACGCACACACACACATACAGACACACACGCACACACAGCCACACGCACACACACACATACAGACACACACACACAGAGCCACACGCACACACACACATACAGATACACACACACACAGCCACACGCACACACACACATACAGATACACACACACACAGCCACACGCACACACACACATACAGACACACACACATACAGACACACACAGCCACACACATACAGACACACACACACACACACATACAGACACACACACAGCCACACGCACACACACACATACAGACACACACAGCCACACACATACAGACACACACACACACACACACACATACAGACACACACACATACAGACACACACACAGCCACACGCACACACACACATACAGACACACACAGCCACACACATACAGCCACACACACATACAGACACACACACACAGCCACACGCACACACACACATAGACACCCACGCACACACAGCCACACGCACACACACACAGAGAGACACACACACATACAGACACACACACACAGCCACACGCACACACACACATAGACACCCACGCACACACAGCCACACGCACACACGCACACACACACACACACATAGACACCCACGCACACACAGCCACACGCACACACACACACACACACACATAGACACCCATGCACACACAGCCACACGCACACACACACAGAGAGACAGACACACACACACATGTCGCCCCCTGCTGTCTATTTGAAATAATTACACTGTGTACACTTGTTTTTTGTTCATTGGTAGTTCTCATAAAGTCCAAACACAATCCCCTCTTTCTCGCAGGTTCATCTCCGCAGACCAGTGGGACGTGCTCCTGGGCCTCCACTCTCAGGGCAGCGCCAACGAGTGGACGGTCCAGCGCCGAGTCAGGAGGATCCAAGCCCACTCGGACTACGACCCCATGACCTACGACAACGACGTGGCTCTGATGGAGTTGGACAACGAGGTGGTTCTGAACCAGTACGTTTGGCCCATCTGCCTCCCTGCAAAGACCCACCGCTTCACCCCCGGGACCCAGGCCTGGATCACAGGCTGGGGGGCCACCAGGGAGGGAGGTAAGGGCCAAAGAACCAGAGCCAGAACCAGAGCCAGAACCAGAGCCAGAGCCAGAACCAGAGCCAGAGCCAGAACCAGAACCAGAGCCAGAACCAGAACCAGAACCAGAACCAGAGCCAGAACCAGAGCCAGAGCCAGAACCAGAGCCAGAGCCAGAACCAGAGCCAGAACCAGAGCCAGAACCAGAGCCAGAACCAGAGCCAGAACTAGAGCCAGAACCAGAACCAGAGCCAGAACCAGAGCCAGAACCAGAGCCAGAACCAGAGCCAGAACCAGAGCCAGAGCCAGAACCAGAGCCAGAACCAGAACCAGAGCCAGAGCCAGAACCAGAACCAGAGCCAGAACCAGAACCAGAACCAGAGCCAGAACCAGAGCCAGAGCCAGAACCAGAGCCAGAGCCAGAACCAGAGCCAGAACCAGAGCCAGAGCCAGAGCCAGAGCCAGAACCAGAGCCAGAGCCAGAACCAGAGCCAGAGCCAGAACCAGAGCCAGAACCAGAACCAGAGCCAGAGCCAGAACCAGAGCCAGAACCAGAGCCAGAGCCAGAACCAGAGCCAGAACCAGAGCCAGAACCAGAACCAGAGCCAGAGCCAGAACCAGAGCCAGAGCCAGAACCAGAGCCAGAGCCAGAACCAGAGCCAGAACCAGAGCCAGAACCAGAGCCAGAACTAGAGCCAGAACCAGAACCAGAGCCAGAACCAGAGCCAGAGCCAGAGCCAGAACCAGAGCCAGAACCAGAGCCAGAACCAGAGCCAGAACCAGAACCAGAGCCAGAGCCAGAGCCAGAACCAGAGCCAGAGCCAGAACCAGAGCCAGAGCCAGAACCAGAGCCAGAACCAGAGCCAGAACCAGAGCCAGAACTAGAGCCAGAACCAGAACCAGAGCCAGAACCAGAGCCAGAGCCAGAGCCAGAACCAGAGCCAGAACCAGAGCCAGAACCAGAACCAGAGCCAGAACCAGAGCCAGAACCAGAACCAGAGCCAGAATTAGAGCCAGAGCCAGAGCCAGAGCCAGAACCAGAACCAGAGCCAGAGCCAGAGCCAGAACCAGAGCCAGAACCAGAACCAGAGCCAGAACCAGAACCAGAGCCAGAACCAGAGCCAGAGCCAGAGCCAGAACCAGAGCCAGAGCCAGAGCCAGAGCCAGAACCAGAGCCAGAACCAGAACCAGAGCCAGAGCCAGAGCCAGAACCAGAGCCAGAACCAGAGCCAGAACCAGAACCAGAGCCAGAACCAGAGCCAGAACCAGAACCAGAGCCAGAGCCAGAACCAGAGCCAGAGCCAGAACCAGAGCCAGAGCCAGAGCCAGAACCAGAGCCAGAGCCAGAACCAGAGCCAGAACCAGAGCCAGAGCCAGAGCCAGAGCCAGAACCAGAGCCAGAACCAGAGCCAGAGCCAGAACCAGAGCCAGAACCAGAGCCAGAGCCAGAGCCAGAGCCAGAACCAGAGCCAGAACCAGGACCGTGGACATTGGTCAAATCCCCGATGGACCAATACCATGTGTTCTATGTTTGTTGTGTTTGATTCTCTAATCTGTGTTGGCAATTTCAACGGTTTTGTTGAGATTAATATTTGAGATTAAGATGATCAAAAAATTAAAATAAGATTTAATAAAATCTCTAACTCAAGCATCAAAGAAACAAGTATAAAATCTCGATCTTTAACATAATAAACAAGTAACAAAAATCTCTAAATTTGGCAAAATAAGAAGCAAGTGTAAAGTACTGTGTATTCTAGTGCAAGCATTGTGTAGTTACGTGTTAGCATCTGTACTTGTTAGCATCTGTACGTGTTAGCATCTGTACGTGTTAGCATCTGTACGTGTTAGCATCCGTACGTGTTAGCATCCGTACGTGTTAGCATCCGTACGTGTTAGCATCCGTACGTGTTAGCATCCGTACGTGTTAGCATCCGTACGTGTTAGCATCCGTACGTGTTAGCATCTGTACGTGTTAGCATCTGTACGTGTTAGCATCTGTACGTGTTAGCATCCGTACGTGTTAGCATCCGTACGTGTTAGCATCCGTACGTGTTAGCATCGTACGTGTTAGCATCCGTACGTGTTAGCATCCGTACGTGTTAGCATCTGTACGTGTTAGCATCATCTGTACGTGTTAGCATCCGTACGTGTTAGCATCCGTACGTGTTAGCATCCGTACGTGTTAGCATCTGTACGTGTTAGCATCTGTACGTGTTAGCATCTGTACGTGTTAGCATCCGTACGTTAGTTAGCATCCGTACGTGTTAGCATCCGTACGTGTTAGCATCCGTACGTGTTAGCATCGTACGTGTTAGCATCCGTACGTGTTAGCATCCGTACGTGTTAGCATCCGTACGTGTTAGCATCCGTACGTGTTAGCATCTGTACGTGTTAGCATCTGTACGTGTTAGCATCGTACGTGTTAGCATCCGTACGTGTTAGCATCGTACGTAGCATCGTACGTGTTAGCATCTGTACGTGTTAGCATCCGTACGTGTTAGCATCGTACGTGTTAGCATCCGTACGTGTTAGCATCGTACGGTTAGCATCCGTACGTGTTAGCATCTGTACGTGTTAGCATCATCGTACGTCTGTACTAGCATCCGTACGTGTTAGCATCTGTACGTGTTAGCATCTGTACGTGTTAGCATCTGTACGTGTTAGCATCCGTACGTGTTAGCATCTGTACGTGTTAGCATCCGTACGTGTTAGCATCCGTACGTGTTAGCATCCGTACGTGTTAGCATCCGTACGTGTTAGCATCTGTACGTGTTAGCATCTGTACTTGTTAGCATCCGTACGTGTTAGCATCCGTACGTGTTAGCATCCGTACGTGTTAGCATCCGTACGTGTTAGCATCTGTACGTGTTAGCATCCGTACGTGTTAGCATCCGTACGTGTTAGCATCCGTACGTGTTAGCATCTGTACGTGTTAGCATCCGTACGTGTTAGCATCCGTACGTGTTAGCATCCGTACGTGTTAGCATCTGTACGTGTTAGCATCTGTACTTGTTAGCATCTGTACGTGTTAGCATCCGTACGTGTTAGCATCGTACGTGTTAGTACTTGCATCCGTACGTGTTAGCATCCGTACGTGTTAGCATCCGTACGTGTTAGCATCGTACGTGTTAGCATCTGTACGTGTTAGCATCGTACGTGTTAGCATCCGTACGTGTTAGCATCCGTACGTGTTAGCATCGTACGTTTAGCATCTGTACGTGTTAGCATCCGTACGTGTTAGCATCCGTACGTGTTAGCATCTGTACGTGTTAGCATCTGTACGTGTTAGCATCTGTACGTGTTAGCATCTGTACGTGTTAGCATCCGTACGTGTTAGCATCCGTACGTGTTAGCATCCGTACGTGTTAGCATCCGTACGTGTTAGCATCCGTACGTGTTAGCATCTGTACGTGTTAGCATCTGTACGTGTTAGCATCTGTACGTGTTAGCATCTGTACGTGTTAGCATCCGTACGTGTTAGCATCTGTACGTGTTAGCATCTGTACGTGTTAGCATCCGTACGTGTTAGCATCCGTACGTGTTAGCATCCGTACGTGTTAGCATCCGTACGTGTTAGCATCCGTACGTGTTAGCATCCGTACGTGTTAGCATCCGTACGTGTTAGCATCCGTACGTGTTAGCATCTGTACGTGTTAGCATCCGTACGTGTTAGCATCTGTACGTGTTAGCATATGTACGTGTTAGCATCCGTACTTGTTAGCATCCGTACGTGTTAGCATCCGTACGTGTTAGCATCCGTACGTGTTAGCATCCGTACGTGTTAGCATCTGTACGTGTTAGCATATGTACGTGTTAGCATCCGTACTTGTTAGCATCCGTACGTGTTAGCATCCGTACGTGTTAGCATCCGTACGTGTTAGCATCCGTACGTGTTAGCATCCGTACGTGTTAGCATCCGTACGTGTTAGCATCTGTACGTGTTAGCATCTGTACGTGTTAGCATCTGTACGTGTTAGCATCTGTACGTGTTAGCATCCGTTACTTGTTAGCATCCGTACGTGTTAGCATCCGTTACTTGTTAGCATCCGTACTTGTTAGCATCCGTACGTGTTAGCATCTGTACGTGTTAGCATCTGTACGTGTTAGCATCTGTACGTGTTAGCATCTGTACGTGTTAGCATCTGTACGTGTTAGCATCCGTACGTGTTAGCATCCGTACGTGTTAGCATCTGTACGTGTTAGCATCTGTACGTGTTAGCATCCGTACGTGTTAGCATCTGTACGTGTTAGCATCTGTACATGTACTATAAATATTTGTGTCTCTGTCTGTGTCTCCATCTCTATGTCTGTCTCTCTCTGTGTTTGTGTGTCTCTCTGTGTCTCTCTCTGTGTGTCTCTCTGTGTGTCTCTCTCTGTGTGTCTCTCTGTGTGTCTCTCTGTGTCTCTCTCTGTGTGTCTCTCTCTGTGTCTCTCTCTGTGTGTCTCTCTCTGTGTGTCTCTCTCAGTCTCTCTGTGTTTGTGTGTCTCTCTGTGTCTCTCTGTGTCTCCCTCTGTGTCTCCCTCTGTGTCTCCCTCTGTGTCTCTTTGTGTGTCTCTCTGTGTCTCTCTGTGTGTCTCCCTCTGTGTCTCCCTCTGTGTCTCTCTGTGTGTCTCCCTCTGTGTCTCTCTGTGTGTCTCTCTGTGTGTCTCCCTCTGTGTCTCCCTCTGTGTCTCTCTGTGTGTCTCTCTGTGTGTCTCCCTCTGTGTCTCTCTGTGTCTCTCTGTGTCTCTCTGTGTGTCTCCCTCTGTGTCTCCCTCTGTGTCTCTCTGTGTGTCTCCCTCTGTGTCTCTCTGTGTGTCTCTCTGTGTGTCTCCCTCTGTGTCTCCCTCTGTGTCTCTCTGTGTGTCTCTCTGTGTGTCTCCCTCTGTCTCTCTCTGTGTGTCTCCCTCTGTGTCTCTCTGTCTCTCTCTCTGTCTCTCTCTGTGTGTCTCCCTCTGTGTCTCTCTGTGTGTCTCCCTCTGTGTCTCTCTGTGTGTCTCCCTCTGTGTCTCTCTGTGTGTCTCTCTGTGTGTCTCCCTCTGTGTCTCTCTGTGTGTCTCTCTGTGTGTCTCTCTGTGTGTCTCCCTCTGTGTCTCTCTGTGTGTCTCTCTGTGTGTCTCCCTCTGTGTCTCTCTGTGTGTCTCCCTCTGTGTCTCTCTGTGTGTCTCCCTCTGTGTCTCTCTGTGTGTCTCCCTCTGTGTCTCTCTGTGTGTCTCCCTCTGTGTCTCTCTGTGTGTCTCTCTGTGTGTCTCCCTCTGTGTCTCCCTCTGTGTCTCTCTGTGTGTCTCTCTGTGTGTCTCCCTCTGTGTCTCTCTGTGTGTCTCTCTGTGTGTGTCTCCCTCTGTGTCTCTCTGTGTGTCTCCCTCTGTGTCTCTCTGTGTGTCTCCCTCTGTGTCTCTCTGTGTGTCTCCCTCTGTGTCTCTCTGTGTGTCTCTCTGTGTGTCTCCCTCTGTGTCTCTCTGTGTGTCTCCCTCTGTGTCTCTCTGTGTGTCTCCCTCTGTGTCTCTCTGTGTGTCTCCCTCTGTGTCTCCCTCTGTGTCTCTCTGTGTGTCTCTCTGTGTGTCTCCCTCTGTGTCTCTCTGTGTGTCTCACTCTGTGTCTCTCTGTGTGTCTCCCTCTGTGTCTCTCTGTCTCTCTCTCTGTCTCTCTGTGTTCTCTGTGTCTCTCGTGTGTCTCCCTCTGTGTCTCTCTGTGTGTCTCCCTCTGTGTCTCTCTGTGTGTCTCTCTCTGTCTCTGTGTTCTCCCTCTGTGTCTCCCTCTGTGTCTCTCTGTGTGTCTCTCTGTGTGTCTCTCTGTGTGTCTCCCTCTGTCTCTCTCTGTGTGTCTCTCTCTCTCTCTGTGTCTCTCTCCCTCTCTGTGTGTCTCCCTCTGTGTCTCTCTGTCTCTCTCTGTGTCTCCCTCTGTGTCTCTCTGTGTGTCTCTCTGTGTGTCTCCCTCTGTGTCTCTCTCTGTGTGTCTCCCTCTGTGTCTCTCTCTGTGTGTCTCTCTCTGTGTGTCTCTCTCAGTCTCTCTGTGTTTTTTGTGTCTCTCTGTGTCTCTCTGTGTCTCCCTCTGTGTCTCCCTCTGTGTCTCTTTGTGTGTCTCTCTCTGTGTCTCTCTGTGTGTCTCCCTCTGTGTCTCCCTCTGTGTCTCTCTGTGTGTCTCCCTCTGTGTCTCTCTGTGTGTCTCCCTCTGTGTCTCTCTGTGTGTCTCTCTGTGTGTCTCCCTCTGTGTCTCCCTCTGTGTCTCTCTGTGTGTCTCTCTGTGTGTCTCCCTCTGTGTCTCTCTGTGTGTCTCCCTCTGTGTCTCTCTGTGTGTCTCCTGTGTCTCCTCTGTGTCTCTCTCTCTCTCTTGTCTCTCTCTGTGTGTCCCTCTCTGTTCTCTGTGTGTGTCTCCCTCTGTGTCTCTCTGTGTGTCTCCCTCTGTGTCTCTCTGTGTGTCTCTCTCTGTGTGTCTCTCTCTGTGTCTCTCTGTGTCTCTCTCTGTGTCTCTCTGTGTGTCTCTCTGTGTGTCTCTCTGTGTCTCCTCTGTCTCTCTGTGTTCTCTCTTGTCTCTCTGTGTCTCTCTGTGTCTCTCTCTCTCTGTGTGTCTCTCTGTGTCTCTCTGTGTCTCTCTCTGTGTCTCTCTCTGTGTCTCTCTTGTCTCTCCTCTGTGTGTCTCTCTGTGTTCTCTCTGTGTCTCTCTGTGTCTCTCTGTGTGTCTCTCTGTGTGTCTCCCTCTGTGTCTCTCTCTGTGTGTCTCTCTCTGTGTCTCTCTCTGTGTGTCTCTCTCTGTTGTCTCTCTAGTCTCTCTGTGTTTGTGTGTCTCTCTGTGTCTCTCTGTGTCTCCCTCTGTGTCCTCCCTGTGTCTCCCTCTGTGTCTCTCTGTGTGTCTCTCTGTGTCTCTCTGTGTGTCTCCCTCTGTGTCTCCCTCTGTGTCTCTCTGTGTGTCTCCCTCTGTGTCTCTCTGTGTGTCTCTCTGTGTGTCTCCCTCTGTGTCTCCCTCTGTGTCTCTCTGTGTGTCTCTCTGTGTGTCTCCCTCTGTGTCTCTCTGTGTCTCTCTGTGTCTCTCTGTGTGTCTCCCTCTGTGTCTCTCTGTGTGTCTCTCTCTCTCTCTGTGTCTCTCTCTCTCTCTGTGTGTCTCCCTCTGTGTCTCTCTCTGTGTGTCTCCCTCTGTGTCTCTCTGTGTGTCTCTCTGTGTGTCTCTCTGTGTGTCTCCCTCTGTGTCTCTCTGTGTGTCTCCCTCTGTGTCTCTCTGTGTGTCTCCCTCTGTGTCTCTCTCTGTGTGTCTCCCTCTGTGTCTCTCTCTGTGTGTCTCTCTCTGTGTGTCTCTCTCAGTCTCTCTGTGTTTGTGTGTCTCTCTGTGTCTCTCTGTGTCTCCCTCTGTGTCTCCCTCTGTGTCTCACTCTGTGTGTCTCTCTGTGTCTCTCTCTGTGTCTCTCTGTGTGTCTCCCTCTGTGTCTCCCTCTGTGTCTCTCTGTGTGTCTCCCTCTGTGTCTCTCTCTGTGTGTCTCTCTCTGTGTGTCTCTCTCAGTCTCTCTGTGTTTGTGTGTCTCTCTGTGTCTCTCTGTGTCTCCCTCTGTGTCTCCCTCTGTGTCTCCCTCTGTGTCTCTTTGTGTGTCTCTCTGTGTCTCTCTGTGTGTCTCCCTCTGTGTCTCCCTCTGTGTCTCTCTGTGTGTCTCCCTCTGTGTCTCTCTGTGTGTCTCTCTGTGTGTCTCCCTCTGTGTCTCCCTCTGTGTCTCTCTGTGTGTCTCTCTGTGTGTCTCCCTCTGTGTCTCTCTGTGTGTCTCTCTGTGTGTCTCCCTCTGTGTCTCTCTCTGTGTGTCTCCCTCTGTGTCTCTCTCTGTGTGTCTCTCTCTCTGTGTGTCTCTCTCAGTCTCTCTGTGTTTGTGTGTCTCTCTGTGTCTCTCTGTGTCTCCCTCTGTGTCTCCCTCTGTGTCTCCCTCTGTGTCTCTTTGTGTGTCTCTCTGTGTCTCTCTGTGTGTCTCCCTCTGTGTCTCCCTCTGTGTCTCTCTGTGTGTCTCCCTCTGTGTCTCTCTGTGTGTCTCTCTGTGTGTCTCCCTCTGTCTCTCTCTGTGTGTCTCTCTCTCTCTCTGTGTCTCTCTCTCTCTCTGTGTGTCTCCCTCTGTGTCTCTCTGTCTCTCTCTGTGTCTCCCTCTGTGTCTCTCTGTGTGTCTCTCTGTGTGTCTCCCTCTGTGTCTCTCTCTGTGTGTCTCCCTCTGTGTCTCTCTCTGTGTGTCTCTCTCTGTGTGTCTCTCTCAGTCTCTCTGTGTTTGTGTGTCTCTCTGTGTCTCTCTGTGTCTCCCTCTGTGTCTCCCTCTGTGTCTCCCTCTGTGTCTCTTTGTGTGTCTCTCTGTGTCTCTCTGTGTGTCTCCCTCTGTGTCTCCCTCTGTGTCTCTCTGTGTGTCTCCCTCTGTGTCTCTCTGTGTGTCTCCCTCTGTGTCTCTCTGTGTGTCTCTCTCTCTCTCTGTGTCTCTCTCTCTCTCTGTGTGTCTCCCTCTGTGTCTCTCTGTCTCTCTCTGTGTCTCCCTCTGTGTCTCTCTGTGTGTCTCTCTGTGTGTCTCCCTCTGTGTCTCTCTCTGTGTGTCTCCCTCTGTGTCTCTCTCTGTGTGTCTCTCTCTGTGTGTCTCTCTCAGTCTCTCTGTGTTTGTGTGTCTCTCTGTGTCTCTCTGTGTCTCCCTCTGTGTCTCCCTCTGTGTCTCCCTCTGTGTCTCTTTGTGTGTCTCTCTGTGTCTCTCTGTGTGTCTCCCTCTGTGTCTCCCTCTGTGTCTCTCTGTGTGTCTCCCTCTGTGTCTCTCTGTGTGTCTCCCTCTGTCTCTCTCTGTGTGTCTCTCTCTCTCTTGTGTGTCTCTCGTCTCTCTGTGTTTCTTGTGTCTCTCTGTGTCTCTCTGTGTCTCCCTCTGTGTCTCCCTCTGTGTCTCCCTCTGTGTCTCTCTGTGTCTCTCTGTGTCTCTCTGTGTGTCTCCCTCTGTGTCTCCTCTCTGTGTCTCTCTGTGTCTCCTCTGTGTGTCTCTCTGTGTGTCTCCCTCTGTGTCTCTCTCTGTGTGTCTCCCTCTGTGTCTCTCTCTGTGTGTCTCTCTCTGTGTGTCTCTCTCAGTCTCTCTGTGTTTGTGTGTCTCTCTGTGTCTCTCTGTGTCTCCCTCTGTGTCTCCCTCTGTCTCTTGTGTGTCTCTCTGTGTCTCTCTGTGTGTCTCTCTGTGTCTCCCTCTGTGTCTCTCTGTGTGTCTCCCTCTGTGTCTCTCTCTGTGTCTCTCTGTGTGTCTCCCTCTGTGTCTCTCTGTGTGTCTCCCTCTGTGTCTCTCTGTGTGTCTCTCTCTCTCTCTGTGTCTCTCTCTCTCTCTGTGTGTCTCCCTCTGTGTCTCTCTGTCTCTCTCTGTGTCTCCCTCTGTGTCTCTCTGTGTGTCTCTCTGTGTGTCTCCCTCTGTGTCTCTCTCTGTGTGTCTCCCTCTGTGTCTCTCTCTGTGTGTCTCTCTCTGTGTGTCTCTCTCAGTCTCTCTGTGTTTGTGTGTCTCTCTGTGTCTCTCTGTGTCTCCCTCTGTGTCTCCCTCTGTGTCTCCCTCTGTGTCTCTTTGTGTGTCTCTCTCTGTGTCTCTCTGTGTGTCTCTCTGTGTGTCTCCCTCTGTGTCTCTCTGTGTGTCTCTCTGTGTCTCTCTGTGTGTCTCCCTCTGTGTCTCTCTGTGTGTCTCTCTCTCTCTTGTGTCTCTCTCTCTCTCTCTGTGTCTCCCTCTGTGTCTCTCTGTGTCTCTCTCTGTGTGTCTCCCTCTGTGTCTCTCTGTGTGTCTCTCTCTGTGTGTCTCCCTCTGTGTCTCTCTCTGTGTGTCTCCCTCTGTGTCTCTCTCTGTGTGTCTCTCTCTGTGTGTCTCTCTCAGTCTCTCTGTGTTTGTGTGTCTCTCTGTGTCTCTCTGTGTCTCCCTCTGTGTCTCCCTCTGTGTCTCCCTCTGTGTCTCTTTGTGTGTCTCTCTGTGTCTCTCTGTGTGTCTCCCTCTGTGTCTCCCTCTGTGTCTCTCTGTGTGTCTCCCTCTGTGTCTCTCTGTGTGTCTCCCTCTGTGTCTCTCTGTGTGTCTCTCTCTCTCTCTGTGTCTCTCTCTCTCTCTGTGTGTCTCCCTCTGTGTCTCTCTGTCTCTCTCTGTGTCTCCCTCTGTGTCTCTCTGTGTGTCTCTCTGTGTGTCTCCCTCTGTGTCTCTCTCTGTGTGTCTCCCTCTGTGTCTCTCTCTGTGTGTCTCTCTCTGTGTGTCTCTCTCAGTCTCTCTGTGTTTGTGTGTCTCTCTGTGTCTCTCTGTGTCTCCCTCTGTGTCTCCCTCTGTGTCTCCCTCTGTGTCTCTCTCTGTGTTGTCTCTCTGTGTCTCTCTGTGTGTCTCCCTCTGTGTCTCCCTCTGTGTCTCTCTGTGTGTCTCCCTCTGTGTCTCTCTGTGTGTCTCTCTGTGTGTCTCTCTGTCTCTCTCTCTGTCTCTCTCTGTGTGTCTCCCTCTGTGTCTCTCTGTGTGTCTCCCTCTGTGTCTCTCTGTGTGTCTCTCTCTCTCTCTGTGTCTCTCTCTCTCTCTGTGTGTCTCCCTCTGTGTCTCTCTGTGTGTCTCTCTGTGTGTCTCCCTCTGTGTCTCCCTCTGTGTCTCTCTGTGTGTCTCTCTGTGTGTCTCCCTCTGTGTCTCTCTGTGTGTCTCCCTCTGTGTCTCTCTGTGTGTCTCCCTCTGTGTCTCTCTCTGTGTGTCTCCCTCTGTGTCTCTCTCTGTGTGTCTCTCTCTGTGTGTCTCTCTCAGTCTCTCTGTGTTTGTGTGTCTCTCTGTGTCTCTCTGTGTCTCCCTCTGTGTCTCACTCTGTGTCTCCCTCTGTGTCTCTTTGTGTGTCTCTCTGTGTCTCTCTGTGTGTCTCCCTCTGTGTCTCCCTCTGTGTCTCTCTGTGTGTCTCCCTCTGTGTCTCTCTGTGTGTCTCTCTGTGTGTCTCCCTCTGTGTCTCCCTCTGTGTCTCTCTGTGTGTCTCTCTGTGTGTCTCCCTCTGTGTCTCTCTGTGTCTCTCTGTGTCTCTCTGTGTGTCTCCCTCTGTGTCTCTCTGTGTGTCTCTCTCTCTCTCTGTGTCTCTCTCTCTCTCTGTGTGTCTCCCTCTGTGTCTCTCTCTGTGTGTCTCCCTCTGTGTCTCTCTCTGTGTGTCTCTCTCTGTGTGTCTCTCTCAGTCTCTCTGTGTTTGTGTGTCTCTCTGTGTCTCTCTGTGTCTCCCTCTGTGTCTCCCTCTGTGTCTCCCTCTGTGTCTCTTTGTGTGTCTCTCTGTGTCTCTCTGTGTGTCTCCCTCTGTGTCTCCCTCTGTGTCTCTCTGTGTGTCTCCCTCTGTGTCTCTCTGTGTGTCTCCCTCTGTGTCTCTCTCTGTGTGTCTCCCTCTGTGTCTCTCTCTGTGTGTCTCTCTCTGTGTGTCTCTCTCAGTCTCTCTGTGTTTGTGTGTCTCTCTGTGTCTCTCTGTGTGTCTCCCTCTGTGTCTCCCTCTGTGTCTCTCTGTGTGTCTCCCTCTGTGTCTCTCTGTGTGTCTCTCTGTGTGTCTCCCTCTGTCTCTCTCTGTGTGTCTCTCTCTCTCTCTGTGTGTCTCTCTCTCTCTCTGTGTGTCTCCCTCTGTGTCTCTCTGTCTCTCTCTGTGTCTCCCTCTGTGTCTCTCTGTGTGTCTCTCTGTGTGTCTCCCTCTGTGTCTCTCTCTGTGTGTCTCCCTCTGTGTCTCTCTCTGTGTGTCTCTCTCTGTGTGTCTCTCTCAGTCTCTCTGTGTTTGTGTGTCTCTCTGTGTCTCTCTGTGTCTCCCTCTGTGTCTCCCTCTGTGTCTCCCTCTGTGTCTCTTTGTGTGTCTCTCTGTGTCTCTCTGTGTGTCTCCCTCTGTGTCTCCCTCTGTGTCTCTCTGTGTGTCTCCCTCTGTGTCTCTCTGTGTGTCTCCCTCTGTGTCTCTCTGTGTGTCTCTCTCTCTCTCTGTGTCTCTCTCTCTCTCTGTGTGTCTCCCTCTGTGTCTCTCTGTCTCTCTCTGTGTCTCCCTCTGTGTCTCTCTGTGTGTCTCTCTGTGTGTCTCCCTCTGTGTCTCTCTCTGTGTGTCTCCCTCTGTGTCTCTCTCTGTGTGTCTCTCTCTGTGTGTCTCTCTCAGTCTCTCTGTGTTTGTGTGTCTCTCTGTGTCTCTCTGTGTCTCCCTCTGTGTCTCCCTCTGTGTCTCCCTCTGTGTCTCTTTGTGTGTCTCTCTGTGTCTCTCTGTGTGTCTCCCTCTGTGTCTCCCTCTGTGTCTCTCTGTGTGTCTCCCTCTGTGTCTCTCTGTGTGTCTCCCTCTGTGTCTCTCTGTGTGTCTCTCTCTCTCTCTGTGTCTCTCTCTCTCTCTGTGTGTCTCCCTCTGTGTCTCTCTGTCTCTCTCTGTGTCTCCCTCTGTGTCTCTCTGTGTGTCTCTCTGTGTGTCTCCCTCTGTGTCTCTCTCTGTGTGTCTCCCTCTGTGTCTCTCTCTGTGTGTCTCTCTCTGTGTGTCTCTCTCAGTCTCTCTGTGTTTGTGTGTCTCTCTGTGTCTCTCTGTGTCTCCCTCTGTGTCTCCCTCTGTGTCTCCCTCTGTGTCTCTTTGTGTGTCTCTCTGTGTCTCTCTGTGTGTCTCCCTCTGTGTCTCACTCTGTGTCTCTCTGTGTGTCTCACTCTGTGTCTCTCTGTGTGTCTCTCTGTGTGTCTCCCTCTGTGTCTCCCTCTGTGTCTCTCTGTGTGTCTCTCTGTGTGTCTCCCTCTGTGTCTCTCTGTGTCTCTCTGTGTCTCTCTGTGTGTCTCCCTCTGTGTCTCTCTCTGTGTGTCTCCCTCTGTGTCTCTCTCTGTGTGTCTCTCTCAGTCTCTCTGTGTTTGTGTGTCTCTCTGTGTCTCTCTGTGTCTCCCTCTGTGTCTCCCTCTGTGTCTCCCTCTGTGTCTCTTTGTGTGTCTCTCTGTGTCTCTCTGTGTGTCTCCCTCTGTGTCTCCCTCTGTGTCTCTCTGTGTGTCTCCCTCTGTGTCTCTCTGTGTGTCTCTCTGTGTGTCTCCCTCTGTCTCTCTCTGTGTGTCTCTCTCTCTCTCTGTGTCTCTCTCTCTCTCTGTGTGTCTCCCTCTGTGTCTCTCTGTCTCTCTCTGTGTCTCCCTCTGTGTCTCTCTGTGTGTCTCTCTGTGTGTCTCCCTCTGTGTCTCTCTCTGTGTGTCTCCCTCTGTGTCTCTCTCTGTGTGTCTCTCTCTGTGTGTCTCTCTCAGTCTCTCTGTGTTTGTGTGTCTCTCTGTGTCTCTCTGTGTCTCCCTCTGTGTCTCCCTCTGTGTCTCCCTCTGTGTCTCTTTGTGTGTCTCTCTGTGTCTCTCTGTGTGTCTCCCTCTGTGTCTCCCTCTGTGTCTCTCTGTGTGTCTCCCTCTGTGTCTCTCTGTGTGTCTCTCTGTGTGTCTCCCTCTGTGTCTCCCTCTGTGTCTCTCTGTGTGTCTCTCTGTGTGTCTCCCTCTGTGTCTCTCTGTGTCTCTCTGTGTCTCTCTGTGTGTCTCCCTCTGTGTCTCCCTCTGTGTCTCTCTGTGTGTCTCCCTCTGTGTCTCTCTGTGTGTCTCTCTGTGTGTCTCCCTCTGTGTCTCCCTCTGTGTCTCTCTGTGTGTCTCTCTGTGTGTCTCCCTCTGTGTCTCTCTGTGTGTCTCCCTCTGTGTCTCTCTGTCTCTCTCTCTGTCTCTCTCTGTGTGTCTCCCTCTGTGTCTCTCTGTGTGTCTCCCTCTGTGTCTCTCTGTGTGTCTCCCTCTGTGTCTCTCTGTGTGTCTCTCTGTGTGTCTCCCTCTGTGTCTCTCTGTGTGTCTCTCTGTGTGTCTCTCTGTGTGTCTCCCTCTGTGTCTCTCTGTGTGTCTCTCTGTGTGTCTCCCTCTGTGTCTCTCTGTGTGTCTCCCTCTGTGTCTCTCTGTGTGTCTCCCTCTGTGTCTCTCTGTGTGTCTCCCTCTGTGTCTCTCTGTGTGTCTCCCTCTGTGTCTCTCTGTGTGTCTCTCTGTGTGTCTCCCTCTGTGTCTCCCTCTGTGTCTCTCTGTGTGTCTCTCTGTGTGTCTCCCTCTGTGTCTCTCTGTGTGTCTCTCTGTGTGTCTCCCTCTGTGTCTCTCTGTGTGTCTCCCTCTGTGTCTCTCTGTGTGTCTCCCTCTGTGTCTCTCTGTGTGTCTCCCTCTGTGTCTCTCTGTGTGTCTCTCTGTGTGTCTCCCTCTGTGTCTCTCTGTGTGTCTCCCTCTGTGTCTCTCTGTGTGTCTCCCTCTGTGTCTCTCTGTGTGTCTCTCTGTGTGTCTCCCTCTGTGTCTCCCTCTGTGTCTCTCTGTGTGTCTCTCTGTGTGTCTCCCTCTGTGTCTCTCTGTGTGTCTCCCTCTGTGTCTCTCTGTGTGTCTCCCTCTGTGTCTCTCTGTCTCTCTCTCTGTCTCTCTCTGTGTGTCTCCCTCTGTGTCTCTCTGTGTGTCTCCCTCTGTGTCTCTCTGTGTGTCTCCCTCTGTGTCTCTCTGTGTGTCTCTCTGTGTGTCTCCCTCTGTGTCTCCCTCTGTGTCTCTCTGTGTGTCTCTCTGTGTGTCTCTCTGTGTGTCTCCCTCTGTCTCTCTCTGTGTGTCTCTCTCTCTCTCTGTGTCTCTCTCTCTCTCTGTGTGTCTCCCTCTGTGTCTCTCTGTCTCTCTCTGTGTCTCCCTCTGTGTCTCTCTGTGTGTCTCTCTGTGTGTCTCCCTCTGTGTCTCTCTCTGTGTGTCTCCCTCTGTGTCTCTCTCTGTGTGTCTCTCTCTGTGTGTCTCCCTCTGTGTCTCTCTCTGTGTGTCTCTCTCTGTGTGTCTCCCTCTGTGTCTCTCTCTGTGTCTCTCTGTGTCTCCCTCTGTGTCTCTCTGTGTGTCTCCCTCTGTGTCTGTATGTCTCCCTCTGTGTCTCTCTCTCTGTCTCTCTCTCTGTGTCTCTCTGTGTGTCTCTCTCTGTGTCTCTCTCTGTCTCTCTCTCTGTGTCTCTCTGTGTGTGTGTGTCTCTGTCTCTCTCTCTGTGTCTGTGTACGTCTCACTCTCTCTCTGTGTCTCTCTGTGTGTCTCTCTCTGTGTCTCTCTCTGTCTCTCTCTGTGTCTCTCTGTGTGTGTGTCTCTGTCTCTCTCTCTGTCTCTCTCTCTGTGTCTCTCTGTGTCTGTGTACGTCTCACTCTCTCTCTGTGTGTGTGTTTCCTCCAGGTGCTGCTGCAGTGACCCTACAGAAGGCCTCAGTGCGTGTGGTGAACCAGACGGTGTGTGAGTCCCTGATGGAGGGGTCTGCGGTCACAGAGAGGATGCTGTGTGCGGGGGTCCTCCGGGGGGGCATCGATGCATGTCAGGTGAGCTCCTCATCCAGCGTTTAGCACTCTCAGCAAGGAGGTCCTGGGTTCGAATCCCGGTTGGAACGGGGCTTTTCTGAGATACATACAGGTCCACTTTATTAATCCAATTCAATCCTCTGCATTTGACCCATCCTGATGCCGCTAAGGCTTACGTCAGGAGCAGTGGTCGCCGTAGTAACAGCGCCCGGGAACCCATCTCCAGATGTTGATGCTCGGCTTGGTCAGGACCAGAGCTGGAAGATTTAAGCATGTTTTTAGTGGTAGGGGAAACCGGAGTACCTGGAGGAAACCCACGCAGGCATGGGGAGAACATGCAAACTCCACTCAGAAAGGCCCTGTAGATAGATAGCCTAACCCTAACCCAAACGATAGATAATTTATTGATCCCAAAGGAAGTTGTGCATTAGTCTCTTGCTCACATTCGTACAAACATAGGACAGGAGGTAAAAGATAAAAACATAATAAAAAATGACAATAAATACATAAAAACAGAGAAGTTAAGGCACTGCAAGACAATTCTCAACCTTTTTAATTTTATTTTAACTGTTTTACCACGTTACTTTCATCTGTGCAGCGCTTTGGAATCATGTTTTATAAGATGTGCCATATAGATAGAATGGATTATAAAGCCTTGTTGTGCTGTGTCCTCAGGGAGACTCCGGGGGCCCTCTGTCGGTGCAGGGCCTGGGGGGGAGGAGCTTCCTGGCAGGCGTGGTCAGCTGGGGCGACGGCTGCGCCCAGAGGAACAAACCCGGAATCTACACCAGAGTCACAGAGTTCAGGGACTGGATCAAGACCAACACCGGGATCTGACCCTGAACCCGGACTAATCCAGACACAAAGGACTCATCAAGAAAGTGGGGATTCTCTTGGACTAATATGAACAAAACGAACTTGCATTTGTGACGAATTCAACAAAGTTTTATTTTTAAACATGATATTTTTGTATAAAACCATGGATCGAACCTCAGGGACTCTCTACTTCTTTTTCAGGCGAAGGAACCCCATTTGTTTTGATTGTATTTGTAAATCTCAGCTTTTACAAACATGTACTGTATTTTTCCGGACTATAAGCTGCACCTAACTATAAGCCGCAGGTGACATTTATTTTAAAAAGATAGAATTTTGTCATTGTACAAGCCGCACTGGATTATAAGCCTCACCTGTCCACATTGTTTTAATGAAACATGTTTTTACTGTGAGTGAGCAACATTTACTGGTCTATCTTAGCCTTAGCCATCCGTAAACTCGGGTCAATTCTCATTTCCCTGCGTTTACCGTCTGGGTCTGATCCAAGCCCCGGCGATCCAAGATGGCGCCCTATTCAAATGAATGGTTGTGCTCAGTGGCGCTTTGTGACAGCATGGGGGCTGAAAGATTAGCGGAAGTTGCCTGAAACTCTCAAAGATCTTTGGGAAACTTGCCTGTATTTGGGCCTCGTCTGGTCCTCCCGGTTCTGTGCAGTGGATGAACTCCCATGATGCTTTGTGCCAAATACGCGTGTGTGGGTCTCACACCAGGTCTCACGCACGTGCACAGAGGGGCTCGGCTCTGACCAATCAGAGCAGTTCATCAGAGCGGGAGTTAGAGCGAGAGCCAGACGGGCAGAGTTTGTGGCAGTAAAGTGTAGATTTAAAGAAAACCGAAGGATTTAAGAAGAAAAAAAGTTCAGGATGACAAGGGACACTAAAATCCCCACAAAATCTGACCTTTATGAAAGCTGTAGGTTCTCTGTCAGGTTCTCTGTCAGCTGAGGATGAGCTGTTTTAATGTGCATTGAGTTCTATGGGGAACATTTCTGGGTAGCCCACGTGAATTTAGTCTGGTTCAGTCTGCAGTACCGCGAGAATCCCCCGAGCACATGAGTTATTCAGCTATAAGTAAGTAAGTAAGTAATCTTTATTTATATACCGCCTTTCACAGACCAGAGTCACAAAGCGGTTTACAAATTTTATTCTTGGTTCATTTGTCTTCTCATTCCACACAGAGATGGGAGCGGGGTCGCCGAACAGGAGGCACATGCCAGACCTATTGTGCATATTTTTAGTGGTAGGGGAAACCGGAGTACCCAGAGGAAGCCTAGCTACAAGCTAGTAATACCCTATCCAGTTAATATAGTAGATCCATGGTCTGATCCTAGTGGCTGCAGTTTCCTCGGTTGAATCCCCTCCGACCAATCAGAGAGCGGGGGAGGCGGGTGTTGTAGGTCGGTGTCGGTGACGTCAAGAGTTTGTGCTGAATTTGCTGGTTGTAGTTTGTCGGAGAATGCGATAGTAAAATAATCTGTTCAATCCAAATATCAAGAAACTGAAGCCGGAGCAAGAGGAATGTTTAGTAAATGTTATTGAAGCAAAGATGTTGTGGCTCTACTCCCCACGGGCTCCGTTAGCGGCAAAGGAGATGGCTAAAGCTAGGCTACATGCTAAAGCTAGGCTAAATGCCTCACTCACTCAGGCTCATTACATACGTCACAGTAAACTCAGATCCAATGGTTTCAATCTGCAAAAGGAGTTAGCCCCTCCCACCTGTTAAAGAACTCAATGGAGCAAATCCAGACCTTAGTCCAGAATGAAATGAGTACAATGGTGCGGTAAGACCAGGCTACCTCTGGTCTACTTTCACTTTCATGTCGGTGCAAAAAAACAAAAAAACTATGTATTATTTGAGATATTCACACAAAGATATTATTTAATTGGGCCTCTGTGAAACTGTCAATTATTTTGGTAACACAGGAAAAAAATACATATAAGCCGCACCTGTCTATAAGCCTCACCTGACTATAAGCCTCACCCGACTATTAGCCTCATCCGTCTATAAGCCGCGCCCGACTATAAGCCTCACCTGACTATTAGCCTCACCTGACTATTAGCCTCACCTGATTATAAGCCTCACCTGAAGCCTCACCAACTATAAGCCTCACCTGACTATTAGCCTCACCCGACTATAAGCCTCACCACCCGACTATTAGCCTCACCTGGGACTATAAGCCTGAGGAGCACAGGGACTCTGAGGAGCACAGGGACTCTGACTATTAGCCAGGAGCACGGGGGCACGGGGGACTCTGAGGAGCACGGGGACTCTGAGGAGCACAGGGACTCTGAGGGGACTCTGAGGAGCACAGGGACTGGTCTCCTGCTGGGACTCTGAGGAGCACAGGGACTGGCCTCCTTCTGGGACTCTGAGGAGCACAGGGACTGGCCTCCTGCTGGTCCCAGAGTCAGGACTAAACATGTGGAGGCTGCGTTTCAGATTCACGCAGCTAAAATCTGGAACAATCCTCCTGAAGATGTGAGACAGGATTCTTCTCTGATGATGTTTAAATCCAGGTGATTATTTACGATGAACCTTTTATGAACCGTGCTAAACACATAAACTCTCCTTGCCTTGAATGTGAACCAGGCAAGTCCAAACTCAGGCCCGGGAGCCACATACGGCCCTCTGCTGCTAACACAACGTCCCCATTGAGGCCCTTTGACAGTATCATCCAGCCAACTTCAGCTCCATCAACACAGTCATGCTACACCTTGTTGTAAATCTCTAAACCTCTGGAATCCACTCGTTTAACTAAAGCAGCCATCTTACTAATAAGTTTGGACACCCCTGATGTAAAAGATGAAAGTGCTTTGTCTCCTCGGACTCCTGCTGCAGCCTCCGACCCATAATGCTTTGCTCTTGAGGGTGATCCAGTGAATGCGGTGAGAGAGTGAGAGTCGGGCTGAGCTGGTGAATTATGGATGTGGATGATCGCCGGTCATCTGTCCTGCTCCGAACACAGATGGGCCATCAAATATTCAGTTTACACCGAGCTGTGTGACCCACGACCACAACGAGCTGCGAGAGGCACGAACAAGCCACTCCTGGTCCCGGTCCACTTTATGAACAAGCCGCTTCTGGTCCCGGTCCACTTTATGAACAAGCCGCTTCTGGTCCCGGTCCACTTTATGAACAAGCCGCTGGTCCCGGTCCACTTTATGAACAAGCCGTGCTGGTCCCGGTCCACTTTATGAACAAGCCGCTTCTGGTCCCGGTCCACTTTATGAACAAGCCGCTTCTGGTCCCGGTCCACTTTATGAACAAGCCGCTTCTGGTCCCGGTCCACTTTATGAACAAGCCGCTTCTGGTCCCGGTCCACTTTATGAACAAGCCGCTGCTGGTCCCGGTCCACTTTATGAACAAGCCGCTGCTGCTCCCGGTCCACTTTACTCTCCTGGTCCCGGTCCACTTTACGAACAAGCTGCTTCTGGTCCCGGTCCACTTTATGAACAAGCCGCTTCTGGTCCCGGTCCACTTTATGAACAAGCCGCTTCTGGTCCCGGTCCACTTTATGAACAAGCCGCTGCTGGTCCCGGTCCACTTTATGAACAAGCCGCTGCTGCTCCCGGTCCACTTTACTCTCCTGGTCCCGGTCCACTTTACGAACAAGCTGCTGCTGGTCCCGGTCCACTTTACTCTCCTGGTCCCGGTCCACTGTACAAACAAGCCGCTACTTAAATCGTGTTTTTAAAGTTCAGGTGACCATTTGTACCTATGGGTAAATTTTCTATTAAAATAAAAATGTTACAGTGAAAACATTTACACTGAAAAAAATATGAAAATAAATAAAATATTGCTTAAAATAGAACAAGAAAAGATAACTTAAGATTTCTGAAAATAATAGTAATAATAAAACTAGCCCAAAATGTTTTCTTAAAGAACAGCATCACAAACTTATATCATCAAGAAAAGTCTGGAAATAAGAAAAAATATGCAAAATAAACTTAAAAACTCACTGCTCAGACTTTTTTCTCTAATATTATGAAGAATTTTAAAACTAGTAAAATAATCTTATGACAAACTACATTCAAGCAACAAAAACTTTAAAATAATTATAATTTATGTAGTTTTTAGTAAATATATCTCACTAAAATGTTAGACCGGTTACAAGTTAGAACGGTGACTGTTGAGCAGCTTCAGGCCATGCCCCGGTGCATGCTGGGAGTTGTAGTCATCCCCACAGCCCATTAACGTGAGGCTGAGTGTAATGACGGAGAGAGAGGCCACACACAGCGGTGAATCAAACCAATCACGGCCGAGCTCCGGGGCTCTCAGCGCGGCTCTCTCCTGCTGCCGCCCGCCTCACTTCCACTCTCCTCCCGCTGTGGACACCTCCTTCAGCCCGCAGTGTCCGCTCCGACTGCGGATCCATCTCCCGAGAGCCGCGGACCACCTACGCCCGAGAAAAGTGCGCCCTCCCCCCGCGGGGTCACACGGGGGGGCGTCTCTCTGTGGAGTTTGGACTGTTCGGGGTTTTCTTTTTTCTTTTTGAATGAGGAAGTGATAAAAATGACAGAAGCAAGATGGACAGAAGAGTGAAGGTAGGTGCAAAGTGTGCTCTAGTTTTATCCCAGAATAGAACAGAGGAGAGGAGAGAGGAGGAGAGGAGAGGAGAGGAGGAGAGAGGAGTGAGGAGAGAGGAGAGGAGTGAGGAGAGGAGGAGAGGAGAGGAGAGAGGAGAAGAGAGGAGAGAGAGAGGAGTGAGGAGAGGAGAGGAGTGAGGAGGAGGGAGGAGAGGAGAGAGAGAGAGGAGAGGAGAGAGAGGAGAGGGAGAGAGGAGAGAGGAGAGGAGAGAGAGAGGAGAAGAGGAGAGGAGGGAGGAGAGGAGAGGAGAGGAGAGGAGGAGAGGAGAGGAGAGGAGTGAGGAGAGGAGGAGAGAGAGAGAGGAGAGGGAGAGGAGAGGAGAGAGAGAAGAGAGAGAGGAAAGAGGGTGACTGAGAGAGGAGAGAGAGGAGTGAGGAGAGGAGAGGAGGGAGGAGAGGAGAGGAGGAGGAGAGGAGAGGAGGAGAGAGGAGTGAGGAGAGGAGAGGAGTGAGGAGGAGAGGAGGGAGAGAGGAGAGAGGAGGAGGAGAGGAGGAGGAGGAGAGAGGAGGAGAGGAGAGAGAGAGAGGAGAGAGAGAGAGAGAGAGGGAGGAGAGAAGAGAGGAGAGGAGAGAGAGAGGAGGAGAGAAGAGAGACAGTGAGGAGAGGAGAAGAGGAGAGAGAAGAGGAGAGGAGTGAGGAGAGGAGGAGAGAGGGGAGGAGAGGAGAGAGGAGAGGAGAAGAGAAGAGAAGAGGAGAGGAGAGAGAGGAGGAGAGAAGAGAGAGAGTGAGGAGAGGAGAAGAGGAGAGAGAAGAGGAGAGGATAGAGGAGAGGAAGAGGAGAGAGAGTGAGGAGAGTCAAGTGAAGCAGAAGTAACAAAAGTATCTGAAAAATAAGTGAAAAAAGTATTTTGTAACGAGATGTTAAAGGTAAACTCTCCCTATTGGACAGCAGGATGATTGACAGGTGGGAGGACCAATGGCCTTGATGAAGCAGACAATCCTCTTTACCTTTGAAGTGATGGATGATGTGAGATTATTGCGGTGGTTGTGGAGTCTGTCAGGACGAGGCTGCGCGGAAGAGTGAAATTCTACTTTATTTTTTATGTAGCGCATTTTATAAAACAGGAAAAAAACAAAAACATTCTGTACGCGGTAAATCAAAATGTTATAAAAACGATAAATGACAGAATGAGATTATCTTAATTCACAATGCGTTAATCTTATTATTATTATTATTATTAATCTTTATGAAGGACACAATAACACGGTCCATAGTTTTTTATTTATTAAAAACAACAGAAAAAGAAGAATTACAAAAAAAACACAAAACTGGGACAAACAAGAGATAAAAACAAAAAAACAAAAATCTTAGTTGTGTACTTTTGGCGATAAAGTTGTGGATTATGTGAAAAGGAGACAAGGAAATGAAGCAAGGATTAAATATTCAGACACAGAACGAAATATTTTAATTCACAGATTAAGATAATAAATACATTAGCCCATTACACTGCAAAAAGTGACGGAAAAATAAGTACAAAATGGCTCAAAATGTAGTAAAATGTGTCTTAATCTGAGCTCATTTGGAACAGGGTCTTTCTGAGTGGAGTTTGCATGTTCTCCCCGTGCTTGCGTAGGTTTCCTCCAGGTACTACGGTTTCTCATACCACTAAAAACATGCTCACAAGGTTAAATCCTCCAGCTCTGGTCCTGACCAAGCCGAGCATCAACATCTGGAGACGGGTTCCCAGGCGCTGTTACTACGGCAACTCTGGTCTCTCTCTGGTCTCTCTCTGGTCTCTCTCTGGTCTCTCTCTGGTCTCTCTCTCTGGTCTCTCTCTAGTCTCTCTCTGGTCTCTCTCTGGTCTCTCTCTGGTCTCTCTCTCTGGTCTCTCTCTCTGGTCTCTCTCTGGTCTCTCTCTCTGGTCACTCTCTGGTCTCTCTCTGGTCTCTCTCTCTGGTCTCTCTCTCTGGTCTCTCTCTCTGGTCTCTCTCTCTGGTCTGTCTCTGGTCTCTCTCTCTGGTCTCTCTCTGGTCTCTCTCTCTGGTCTCTCTCTGGTCTCTCTGGTCTCTCTCTGGTCTCTCTCTGGTCACTCTCTCTGGTCTCTCTCTGGTCTCTCTCTCTGGTCTCTCTCTGGTCTCTCTCTGGTCTCTCTGGTCTCTCTCTGGTCTCTCTCTGGTCTCTCTCTGGTCTCTCTCTGGTCTCTCTCTCTGGTCTCTCTCTCTGGTCTCTCTCTCTGGTCTCTCTCTCTGGTCTCTCTCTCTGGTCTCTCTCTCTGGTCTCTCTCTCTGGTCTCTCTCTCTGGTCTCTCTCTGGTCTCTCTCTGGTCTCTCTCTCTGGTCTCTCTCTGGTCTCTCTGGTCTCTCTCTGGTCTCTCTCTGGTCACTCTCTCTGGTCTCTCTCTGGTCTCTCTCTCTGGTCTCTCTCTCTGGTCTCTCTCTGGTCTCTCTCTGGTCTCTCTCTGGTCTCTCTCTGGTCTCTCTGGTCTCTCTCTGGTCTCTCTCTGGTCTCTCTCTGGTCTCTCTCTCTGGTCTCTCTCTGGTCTCTCTCTGGTCTCTCTCTCTGGTCTCTCTCTCTGGTCTCTCTCTCTGGTCTCCCTCTGGTCTCCCTCTGGTCTCTCTCTCTGGTCTCTCTCTCTGGTCTCTCTCTGGTCTCTCTCTCTGGTCTCTCTCTCTGGTCTCTCTCTGGTCTCTCTCTCTGGTCTCTCTCTTGGTCTCTCTCTGGTCTCTCTGGTCTCTCTCTGGTCTCTCTCTGGTCACTCTCTCTGGTCTCTCTCTGGTCTCTCTCTCTGGTCTCTCTCTGGTCTCTCTCTGGTCTCTCTGGTCTCTCTCTGGTCTCTCTCTCTGGTCTCTCTCTGGTCTCTCTCTGGTCTCTCTCTGGTCTCTCTCTCTGGTCTCTCTCTGGTCTCTCTCTCTGGTCTCTCTCTGGTCTCTGTCTGGTCTCTCTCTGTTTTTGATTTAAGACTAAATGGTTTTGTCTCGTTGGAGTCAGAATGAACTCAGA
>OZ035827.1:2315289-2326029 GCA_964034765.1 Knipowitschia caucasica | reverse complement strand
GTGTCCTATAAGTGTTCTTTTGGGGTGATTTTGATACAATGAAACAAGGAAACATGGAGAAGGTTTTGTGCAAGTTTCTATTTTGGCTGTCTCCTGGTCTTACCATACTATTGTACTAAATTCATTTGGTACTAAGGTCTGGATTTGCCACATTGACTCCGTTAACAGGTGGGAGGGGTTAACTCCTTTTGCAGATTGAAACCATTGGATCTGAGTTCACCGTGACTTATGTAATGAACCTGAGTGAGTGAGGCATTTAGTATTTAGCCTAGCTTTAGCATTTAGCCTAGCTTTAGCATTTAGCCTACGCCCGTGCGGGAGTAGATCCACAACATCTTTGCTTCAATAACATTTACTAAACATTCCTCTTGCTCCGGCTTCAGTTTCTTGATATTTGGATTGAACCAGAACAGATTATTTTTAGGGCTGTCGAAATTATCGCGTTAACGCACGTTAATTAATTATTTTTCATTAATCGCGTTAAAAAAATGAACGCATTTGACGCGTGCCCATGCGTCCCATAATAACACTCAGAATGCCGCGGACACATGTGTGTGTAAGATGGGGACAGAGCAGAGCCCTCTGGGAATTCAAGTTTTGAAAGAACACACGCGTGACCGCGGGGCACTTGTTGTTTCCTGTATGAACTCTGCATGATGAGCTGCGGGCGCCACATTGCTCTGGACCGTTCCCACTTCCAGCGGCTGTGATCACGGCGAACGGCGCTGCGTAATGGGATCACATCCAAGACCACGCACAGAACTATTACAGAACTATTCTCTAGTGTGCGTACGTGTCTTTGCATAACCGATGCACAAAATATGTACAGCGCTGAAGCTGGAGGAGCCTCAGTCTCCTCCGTGTCTTCTCCCGAAGCGCACTCGCTAAATTAAAGCTGAGGGACCTAAATTTCCTTTCGACCATCAGTTCATGTTAGTTGTGCCAAAAAAGTAATGGTGTGAGCAAATCAAACAGATTTAATGACATTCTGCTTCAGACTGTTTTGAAATGTCCCTCATCTGTAACAAACAATGGTTTTTATCTGAGTCTAAACAGAAAGACAGAATGTTAATAATGTTAATTCCCTTTTATATGGATGTATTGTTATAACAAACAAATACAGTTCATATGTTCACTAAGCTGTCATTTATCTTTCCATTCAAACAACCATTTACAGAAAAATATGGCATCATTTTGCCAATAGTTTGAAATGTGATTAATTACGATTTATTAATTTTTAAGCTGTAATTAACTCGATTAAAAAAATGTATCGTTTGACAGCCCTAATTATTTTACTATCACATTCTCCGACAAACTACAACCAGCAAATTCAGCACAAACTCTTGACGTCACCGACACCGACCTACAACACCCGCCTCCCCCGCTCTCTGATTGGTCAGACCCAGACGTACATGTAGGAGAGGATCATGGACCAGAGTTTACCGATGGTTTCTAACACTGAAGTATTTAAAATTGTATAAACAAACCTCAGAAGTTAATCCCGGATGTTGGGTTGACGTGGGAAACCTGAGGATGGAGTCCAGAGGGATTAGCCCACCCAGACTGAGGGAGATGTCCAGGAGTTGACCCTGTGGCCTTTGTGCTTTGAGGTGATGTCACAGACCACTCAGTCATCGTGACCCCCCACCCCCCTCCCAAACAATTACAACCAAGCGTTTTTACTTGTGAAAAGAGAGCTCGCTTGGGTGATGGAGTGAATGAATAGATAAGCGCCTCTTCCTGTGTTTGGGTGTGTGTCCAGGGTTCGGCGGTGTTGCATAGAGACGGCCATGTTGATGGTATGTTAATGAGCGTGACCGAAAATGTGGGTCAAGTGAGTGGTCTATGGGGGGGGTGGAATTTAAACCCATGCTGAGATTGGTTTTGTTCAAACTCCTGACAACCCTCAATACTATGGGGTGCCGATTGTAAAAATTCTGTTAAAATTTTTTAGCTGAACATTTTTCTACATTTAGCTCACTTTCCTCACATTTAGCACATTTTCCTCACATTTAAGACATATCTATATCTAAATATTATATCTATATCTAAATGTTAAATGTTATATCTAAATATTATATCTATATCTAAATGTTATATCTATATCTAAATGTTAAATCTAAATGTTAAATCTAAATGTTAAATCTAAATTTTAAATCTAAATGTTAAATCTAAATGTTAAATCTAAATGTTAAATCTAAATGTGTTGCCAAGTGTAAAGCTAAATATATAGAAACCACGCCCACTGCAGTGGCTTCAAATCCAGTGGGCCCGCCTTCCGTGCCGTGTGGTGAGAACCCTACAGGATTACACAGGAATCTCACGGGACTCCACGTGGCTTAGTTTACAGTGAATACACTCTGGCTCCAGCAAATAAGCAAGAATCTTCACAAAAATGCTAATTTTGTGCCGTGGCCAAGGACGATGGCGCCGGAGACCCAACATGCCTTGAGCCGTGGCGTCGGTCCACGTGTATTCCTATGTTCAAAACACGCGGCACCGCCCCCACTCACCACACGGCACGGAAGGCGGGCCCACTGGATTTGAAGCCACTGCAGTGGGCGTGGTTTCTATATATTTAGCTTTACACTTGGCGACACATTTAGATTTAACATTTAGATTTAACATTTAGATTTAACATTTAGATTTAACATTTAGATATAGATATAACATTTAGATATAGATATAATATTTAGATATAACATTTAACATTTAGATATAGATATAATATTTAGATATAGATATAACATTTAGATATAGATATAACATTTAGATATAGATATAACATTTAGATTTAACATTTAGATTTAACATTTAGATTTAACATTTAGATATAGATATAACATTTAGATATAGATATAATATTTAGATATAACATTTAACATTTAGATATAGATATAATATTTAGATATAGATATAATATTTAGATATAGATATAATATTTAGATATAGATATGTCTTAAATGTGAGGAAAATGTGCTAAATGTGAGGAAAGTGAGATAAATGTAGAAAAATGTTCAGCTAAAAAATTTTAACAGAATTTTTACAATCGGCACCCCATACAATACTCTACTACTGCTACTACAACTACTAAGGCTACTGCTACTGCTAATGCTAACCCCTGAAATAAGGAAAGAAACCACATGAGTGATTCTGATGTGTTTAACTCTTGCAGGAGTTTATTACAATGAAGAAAAATAGAGAAATAGATTTGGGTTTGTTCAAACTCTTGATAACCCTTGATACTTTACAAATGCTACAGCTACTGCTAAGGCTAATGCTAACCCCTAAAATAAGGAAAGAAACCACAAGATAGAGTGATTCTGATGCATTGCAGGAGTTCATTACAATGAGACAAACACTATATATAGATAGATTTGGTTCTGTTCAAACTCCAGACAACCCTCACAGATGTATTATTATTATTATTTATAAAACTTAATTCAATACAGTAGAAAATATATATAATTGTTTTATTTTGTATTCACAAACTACGAGAGACATGTCGTGTGAACTTTGTAACAGACCTCAAATATATTGTATTTAAAAAGTGACTCAAGTTCATTACAATGAAGAAAACACTATCTACACAACACATAATACTCTACTACTGCTAATGCTAATGCTAACTCCTGAAATAGGGAAAGAAAGAAACCACAAGAGTGATTCTGATGTGTTTAAATCTTGCAGGAGTTTATTACAATGAGAAAAACACTAAAGATCCACGGAAAACAGCAAAGTGTCCCTCTTGGCCGGTGCAAAAACAATCTCTCTCCATTTTCAGGCCTTCTAGTGGATACTCCATTACAGAACTATAAATTCACAATTATAGCATGAAATGTACAACTTTTAATACTATTTTAAACCATATTTATCTTGTTTTAATGTCCTGTAAATTATGATTGGTGTCTATTTTTACTCCACTGCAAAAACTACTAATATTACTGCGACATTACTCTATCTCCAATGTGGTTTTACTGCAAATGGCAAATAAATGAATCTGAATCTACTACTGAGTATACTTCAGTAACTACCACAATCTGTTAAGTTTTATTTCAGCACAGGCTTCTTTCAGAGCTGCGTCAACTCCCGCCAACTTAGTTATTGCGAATGGAAAGGTTTATGAGAGGTTTAGGACAAAAATACTTTATGACTCAATAGGTTAGTGATTATTCTCTTCACACTTGTGCTACCCTCTGGTCAAAATGAGGTGTCTATGGTGATTGAAAGTAGAAGAAGCAGACCCGAAATGCTAACTAACATGCTAACGTACAGCTACATATTTTGCGTGCTCCAGAATACACAGTTCTTTATACTTGCCTGGTTATACTTATTTATTATTATTATGTTCAAGATAGAGATTATATACATACGGTTGTGGGTATCAGGTCCTATGGGATGGACCCGACACCAGTATCAGTATTGGTGCATACCCTAGCCCTAGTTATGATTTAGGGATAGCTTATAACCATTATTTGTGGTCATCAGGCGTGTGTCGTGGAGTCTAACTTTACCGTTGGCGTGTTGAAGGTGTGTTCCTGATCCCGTACCTCCTGATCGTGTTCGTGGGCGGGATCCCCATCTTCTTCCTGGAGATCGCTCTGGGACAGTTCATGAAGGCGGGAAGCATCAACGTATGGAACATCGCTCCACTTTTCAAAGGTACGCCGAGAAAAGAAAAGAAAGTGTATTATTATTATTATTATTATTATTGGTTCGTTCTTGTCAATAATACTCTAAAATGGCTCCCAAAATATTGCATTATTATAGCTGCTTTCACTGCAGATGAATCGAGGAAGACACGGCCTGCATTCAAGGGCTTTACACTTTAAATAGATTCTCAGGGAACTTACATAATTAATCTGCTCGGCCAAACGTAAATAAACCTTATTTTGTGAGACACGTGGCCTGGAGTCGAGAGAGAGAGAGAGAGAGAGAGAGAGGCGTATGAAAGGGTAGTGGACATCTCAAAGTCTCCGCGTTGCTCCAGATTAAAACATAGCTATATCAAGGACACGGTGTCTTTTGGAGAGACTTATCAACAGCTGCTAATCTGACTTCTGCTTTCGCTACGTGACCAACGCAGCGTTCAAACTTCAATATTCTAAAGGTAATCTCAGGATAATAGCACAATAACCCTGCCATCCACGGCTATAGTCAGGATTACACAATACAAATCACACATCTGATTATTCAGGGCAAATAAATGCACATTGTGATCCTTGAGCAAAGTGGCCGCTATCAGGCTGTTGCTAGACTTAGCCGCAATAAAAGTAGTTTGGTGATAACGGGTTTGTCCTTCAAGTTGTCTTTTAAAACAATAAAATCAACACGAGAGGACAAAGGAGAAGGAAAGAGAGGATGATGTGTGAATGTTTAGAAATCTGATGTGAAAGAGACAAAAGGTGGAGTCGTTTTAGGGGTGGGCGATATGGCCTGAAATTCATATTGCGGTATAATTTGAGTCACAGACGGTAGACGGTAAACGTAGCCGTAGAATTGGATGTGTGAATTTCATAAGGTTTTGCAGGTTCTTGCATAAAATAGTCAAGATTGTTGCTTGTTTATATATTAGAATTTGATATATGTATAGATTTATTATATGACTTGGATCGTACGCGCGCTCTGATTGGCTGATTTGCGGTCTGATATTTTCCCATCTCGGACCGTTACCATGACGATCGGTCCGCAGCGTGTATCACATTTGATATCTTTCCTCGGTAAAAAAGAAAGAATGAGCGACGACTGGGAGCGTTCTCAGTGAATTCTATTATTCAGACGAGTTGGAAGAGCCAGAGGAAGTAAAAACAGCAAATAACGACAAAAACACAACTCCAACAGTCAAGAAGAGATCGACAACTTGGTTACAGACCAGAAAGGTAAAAACAGGACCAGGAAAACCAAGTGGGACATGAACATCACAAATATGTAAAAAGCATTGGTAAAGAACTGAGGACCCTGTGGTTACCAGCGTGACCCATTCAGGGCAGAGAAGGACTCTTCTAAATTAGGAATCGCATATGCGTCCTTCAACAGGTTGAAGGTTCAACTTCCTGTAGTCTATACAAAGACGAACATCTCCATTCTTTTTGCGTACAACGACAATCGGCGACGAAAATGGGGCTTCAGACTCACGAATGACTCCAGCATCTAGCAGGTCACGAAGATGCCTGCGGACTGCCTCGATGTCGTTGGGATGGATTGGACGTGGTCTGTGTTTGAATGGCGTTTCGTCATGAAGATTGATTCTATGCTTCACCTTGTCGGTTCGTCCAAAGTCTAAGTCGTTGCGCGAAAATACCTCAGGTATGGCGCTGAGTTTTTGCAAGACCCGTTTCTTCCATGCCTGAGAGATGGGTGAGTCCCCAAAATCAATTTCTATAACATCTTTGTCATTAGATTCTGTCATTGGTGAACCTACAACGACATGAGTGAGCACCTGAGGGGATGTTACAAGGTTGGCAATGTTACTGAGTGGTGGTAGGGTTACGCCATGTTCGGACTCATTTTTGAGAATAACCGGAATCTTGTGGTTGGGTCGGCTCACTAGAGTGATCAAGCAGCTTTGCACACAAAGTCCCCCAGGCAATGGTGAAGACGGATGTTCTAGCAAGGCCCAACTACTGGAAGGGACCCAAGTGTCACGAACGGAACCTTCTACCACGACAGTATGTCCAGCTGGCACGGTAACTGGAGCGTCTTTGGCCAATCGCACAACTCCATCACTGCCATAGCGAACCTTCTCATGCTGGATCTGTAGCAACTTCAGGACTGCTCGGTATCCATGCATTGCTGGTTGGAAATTGACAAATTCTGATTTTGCAAATTTATCATAGAGTGGATCCATTACGTTCATTCCGATTAATATCTGGGATTCTGGACGTGCATCTGGAACTACAAGAGCCAGGGTATCGACATCGAACTCAGTGCCAAGAAAATCATGAGAAAAAGTGACAGTAACCTCAATGTAACCGAGGTAAGGCACCGACTGACCAGCAGCTCCCTCTACGTGCAGCAAGTCACTGAGTGGCTTCACTGGCTGGTGTGACAAATGTTCATTATAAAACCGTACAGGAATTGTTGTCACCTGAGACCCTGTATCAAGTAGGCACAGGCAGTTCTGACCAGCAAGGCGCACTTTGGCAGTGCACTTGGATCCAATTAAGCCGTCTGGAAGATGTGACTTGGTTACGTGACTGGACTGAGTTGATTTGCACTTTGCAGACTTTAGACTGGTGGGACATTGTGGGTCCACTTTAGTTCCTGAGCGTCCCTCCGCAGGAACCCCTTCTAGTTTAAAGAATGGGTGCTCAGTTTTTGCTTTTGTGATCTCTGTTGCTTTTGATTAAATTGTCTTTTCTTTTCAGCTACGAGTGATGGGTTTGGATCACTGTCACAGTTTGCTCTAATGTGACCATCTTCACCGCAATGGAAACAATAGCCAGGCTTGAGTCGGGTGGATAAATTCCCGCTCTTTGAACTTTCAGTTTGCCTATTGCTGGGTACTGTCTTTGGCGTAGCAGAGTGTCTGGGGTTGGCTTGTGCAGCGGTCAATGCTGTGAGCTGTCTCTGGATGTCTGCTAGTTGCTTTGTGAGCTGTTGGGTGATTGTTGTGAAAGAATCACCTACGCCTTCTTCTGTAACCTTATAGGCGTATTGAGCGTGAGAGACGGCTCTGGGTTTTGTTGAGCCGAAATGTTGCTTCATTCTCAACGCTTTAGAAGCTTCTCTATCTTCCTCAGTACGAAGCAGCACCAGGAGCTCAGCAAAGGTAGGTGGATTTACCTTGCGTTGTTTCAATTGTAACTCTGCTATTAATGCATCGTTCCAGCATCCACGACAGAACTGGTTGAGGAGGAAGCGGCTTGTTTCAGTGGCTGAAACCCCTCCCCTCTTAACGGCTAAGTTCAACAGGACTTGCAGACGCTGCAAATAAGTTGATGACTGTTCTCCGGCATCTTGGAACGTGTCCATAAACTTAGCATACAGCTCCTCGCCGTCCTGGACTGTTCCATAAGCTGAATCGAGGACCTGAAGGTAAGTTACAGGAGGTGTGTCAGCTCGTAAGTGTTTCACCATGTCAGCTGCTGGCGGAAGGAGACTCTCTAGGATTTTACGAGACCGTTGAAGATCAGAGACCGAAGAGTCGTTCATAAGGAGATCGACACCAGAACGCCACGTGTCGTAGTCTGACTCCTGCTGAGGTCTTGGTAGTCTCCCAGAAAATGCTCGGAGTCTGTGTGAAGAGACATGTAGGGATGACTCATCATTCTTCACTATATGTTCTACAATGTAACGCTGTACTTCTGGCGGATTGAACTCTTTAGCAGGCGCTGACTGAAAGGTGGATGGTGGTCTTGGTGTGGACGGTCCTGCTGGGTCTGACTGGGTTCCTGATGGTCCGGCTTGAGACTGCACTGGAACACTGCCATAGAATGGTGGTTGGCTAAGCGTGGGAGGAGCCGATGGTGCAGCCATTTCTCCAACACTAATGGACGGCTCTGCCTTCGTCGTCATACTTTCGGCTGCTGACTGCTTCATTTGACCAGAGCTTGGGCAAAGCTCTGCAACAGACTGCCCAAGTAGAGAAATGACCCCGCTTAAAACCACAGTGTAGTCTTGCCCTGTTATATTGGCTAATTTTTGTAACTCTGTGAGATAAGAGTGGGTCTGTGCCTTCCCCAACTCATCACAAACTGTGGCCAATGTAACAATTTCATACGTCGCTTTGCCCGATTCGGAAACATACTTATATGGCAAAATCTTATGAACTGCGGACGCGGCCTGTTCGCTCTCAAATTCCAGAATAAGTACTCTACTTAATGAAGCCGTGAATTCATCACAAAATTCAGTTTTTAAAATGACACCAAACTGTTCAAGAAAGTCAACAACACCGTCTGAGACTTTACTTTTTGTAATATTTTTAACTAGAACCGCATTTTGCACTTTAATATCCAATTGCTCCAATATATCCATGTTGTCTTGTCCACAATCAAACACAATAGATGTATATTTGTATTTTCCCAAATAAACAATTACTCCAATACTCTCTCTCCTGGCTAGCTCGCCACTTTATGTAGCAGGTATTGTACTGTACTATACATACATTTAAGGTAGTTGTTAGGCTAGATCTCAGAAGACTGGGTGCGACTCGCAGAGAGAGAGGCAGAGACTGGATATTTGCGTTTAGATAGCTGGTTTGTATTTACATTAATGTGTATGGACAAGACAGACAAAACATGTAAACAAGTGTTAAAATGAATGGCCATTCAGTGCAAATATACAATAATAAATCCCAGGTGTTATATACAGTGTAACGATAGAAGTCAATATTTAACAGTAGTTCAAGACAATTCAACCGCACAGATTGAATGAATAAATAGTTCAGTTCATATAGGGACACGGCCCTTTGATTGTGAGAGCACGGCTCAGTTCGTTCGCACAGATGTAGTGGCAAAGTTTATACGGCCCAAAAGTTTTGAAGATAATCCAGAGGAAGGATGTGGATGGAAGGGAATGAATACGATTGGTTGAAGGCCGTAGAATAAAGTGCGAGTAGTGCAATCGAGTGTGAGGGGTGGCTGCGAGAGCCTCCTACCAGCCCGGACAGAGCAGTAGGTGGGGTCCTCGAAGGAATCTCCCGGTGAGTCGTTTCTCTAGGCTAAAAGCCTGTTCCTTAGCTCGCCATCATTCAAATGTGGCCTGTGTAAAAACAGCAGTACCATCAAATCAATTCATGTGTACACAATCTTGTTCATTCTAAATAAATAACACTTACTGTATTATAAAGACCTGAGATATCTCTCTAAATAAAGTATCAATATTGCACAATATAATTCATAAAGACTAGTCATATCAATGTATCAAAATACTAGAGTATAGTGCTAGAGTAGAAAATATTAGCAGCATATACAATTCAACATGTTTATAAAACACAGAGAAGCACAATACCAACACTTAAAAGTACATAGCTAGTCCCAAAGTGAGTAACTTTAGTGAAACTGCTATGCTATTTATGCTATGTATTTAAGCAGACCATATTATTATAATGCTGACTAAAAAACGCCATGTGCATATATAATAATTCAAACAAACATTCGGTTATTAAACATAAGCATTGATCATCATGATTCATTAATTTACGTCATGGATACACGGAGGCAATTGAATGAGGAGCGGCAATCACTAAATGCATTGACTTACCGACTCCACTTTTCTAAAACACGCAAGGCTCAATCGGACAACGATCCGGCGCTGGTGATCGGCTCTACAGTGAAACAAGCAAGTGGCATTTAATTTCCAAAGTCATACAGGTAATAGTCACGAGAAAAATGCATGAAACACACCTCTGCAGCAAACAAACACAGCTTCCCCTCGCGTATGCGCCGCTTCCAGGTTCACGCATATAGCAACACTGATTGGGTGGCTGCGGTCACATGACCACTCGCTCCGCAGCCAAAGAGTAACAATGGCCCAAGAGCATATGCCAAGTCAAACAGGTGGCTTTTGACACCAGTGTTACACCGTACTCTGTGGTTCAACCCAGACCTGTAGATTCCCTTTACTCCACTGCTGCTTTCTCACAGTAGTAAAAGTCTCACAGTGTCTTCTTCATCACCTAATGCCACAATGATCATATTTGTACTGTTACAGATGTACTTAATGTTTGTGGGAGCAGCTCATGAGGCAGAAATACTTTTGTTAAAGGTCCCTGTGTTTGGGACTTTTCTCTGCTTTAAA